>PVJL010012736.1:0-35632 GCA_004026885.1 Lyroderma lyra | reverse complement strand
TCTGGCCTAGTGTTTCATTTAAGGCCACTGTTTCCTTGTTGATTTTCTGTCTGAAAAGTCTGTTCATTGGTGTTAATGGGATGTTAAAGTCCCTTGCTATGATTATGTTACTGTTGATCTCTGCCATTATGTTGGTCAATATTTGTTTTATATACTGGGGGTGCCAAAAAATGTATACACATTTTAAGAGATGTTATCTATATTTCTGAATGCTGATGGTAACCACTTTGAGCACCTCTTGTAATTGCAGAAGTCAAACATCACTTGTATTAATCTTTGGCTGTCAGTATATATTGAGTATGACGATTTTATTTTATTTATTTATTTATTTAATTCATTTTTATTTTTAGACTTATTGGGGTGAAATCAAGTATTACAATTTTAATACAGTTTTTTTCTTTCTTAAAATGTGTATACAGTTTTTGTCACCCTGTATTTAGGTGTTCCTATGTTGGGTTTACTAGGGTTATGTCCTCTTGTTAGATTAATCCTTTTATCATTATGATATATCCTTCTTTGTCTCTTATTATAGTCTTTGTTTTAAAGTCTAAAGTCTATTTTGTCTGATATAAATATTGCTATTCCACCATAGTTTTTCATTTCCACTTCCATGAAACACCTTTTTTCATCTTTTATTTTCAGTCTATATATATCTTTTGATCTGAGGTGGGTCTCTTATTGACAGCATACATATGGGTCTTGTTTTCTTATCATGTCAGCTACCCTAAGTCTTTTGATTGGAGCACTTAATCCATTTACATTTAAAGTGATTACTGATAGGTACATAGTTATAGCCATTTTATTAGTATTTTTGATCTTTTGTTTGTTTTCCTCCTTATTCTTAAAAAAGTCCCTTTAACATTTCTTGTAATACTGGGTTAAGGAAAATGAATTCCTTTGGTTTTTTTCTTGTCTGGGAAGCTCTTTATCTCTCTTTTAATTTTAAATGATAGCCTTTTTGGATAGAGTAATCTTAGGGGTAGGTCCTTGCTTTTCATCATTTTGAATATTTCCTGCCACTCCCTCTGATCTACAAATGTTCTATCGAGAAATCAGTTGGTAGTCTTATCGGAGCTCCCTTGTGAGTAGCTAGTATCTTTCTTGCTGATTTTAGGATTCTCTCTTGGTCTTCAACTTTTGGCATTTTAATTATGATGTGTTTTGGTGTTGGCTTGTTTAGGTTAATATTGTTTTAGACTGTGCACTTCCTAAGCTTATATGTCTATTTCCTTTGACAGGTTAGGGAAGTTTTCAGTCATTATTTTTTCAAATAGGTCCTCAATCCCTTACTCCCTCTCTTCTCCTTCTGGTACTTCTATGATGCAAATGTTGTTATGCTTGATGTTGTCCCAGCGGTCCCTTAAAATACCTTCATTTTTTTAAAATCTTTTTTCTTTTTGTTACTTTAATTGGGTGTTTTCTTCTACCTTGTCTTCTAAATTGCTGATTCATTCCTCTGCTTCATCTAAACTGGCATCGATTTCTTCTAGTATATTCTTCATTTCAGTTGTAGTTGTGGTAGTCTTTATTTCTGACTGGTTCTTTTATGTGGTTTCTATGCCTGTCTTTATGCTTACTATCTCTTTGTTAAAGCTTTCACTAAGTTCTTGAAAAATTCTTATAATTGGTGTTTTTAAACTCTTGTCTCTGGTAGGGTGTTGCCTCCATTTTATTTAGTTCTTTTTCTGGAAATTTCACCTGTTCTTTTATTTGAGACATGTTTTTTTTCCCCTGATTTTGGCTGCCTTTCCTATGCTTGCTTCTATGTATTAGGTAGATCTCCTAAAGTCTGTCAGTCTTTGCCAAGTGGCCTTATGTAGTAGGTGTCCTGTGTGGTCCAGTGGTACAGTCTCTCTGATCACCTGTATGTATTGTCTAGGAGTGTCTCTTGTGTGTATTGTGTGTATTCTCTTGTTGTAGGTGAGCCTTGATTGTTTTTGGAACATTAATGGGTGGAACTGACTCTCAGGCTGACTGGCTGTGATGACTGGTTGTGCCCACAGCATGTGAACTTCTCTGTGTGGGCTGACCCCTCAGAGGGGGATTTGCCCCAGTGGACCATTGTGACTGTTGAGACAACGATTTGGGTATGCCACTTGTGAGGCTAACTGGGTAGTGCTCTGAAGCCAGGTCCTGGGTGTGTTTTTCTTTGGCATAGGCTGCCATGCAGGCCATTTCCAGCCTTGCCTGTGACTGACCAGGGGCTCTCTGGTAGGAGCTACAAAGCTATATGTGGTTGGTTGCTGCTTGTGCTGGACCTGGAGGTATGTGGGGTTGGCCTCACTGTGAACCTAGGTTGGTTGCCACTAATATTGGGCCTGTGACAGCTTAGCTAAAGGCTCAGGATCCCCCTAGCCTGTTGACACTTGCTGGTTGCCTGTAAGGCTCAATGAAAGAGCCTTCTCCAGTGTCTGGGCCGGAGTGGTCGACTAGGTATTGACCATGCCCTCAGTTATGCAGCTGGAGTTGAGTGGGGTGGGGTTCCAGGGAGTCATGAGGTGGGGCTGGTGGTTTTCACAAAGTTAATGCAGATTCAGTTCTTGCACCATTGTTGAGCCTATAGCCACCCTGCAAAACACTCAGAGAACACCATGACCAGCCACCACTTGCTTCAGGCCCACAGGTTCCTGAGAGCTGCTAAGAGGGACTGCAGTGCGAGCTGTGGCTGATTGCCCACCATCAAAAGTTCTCCAGGCTGCCGGGGCCATCCACTACTATGAAAGGCTTCTGCTACTTGTGGGGTGGGGCTGGCTGCCCAGGAACCAAGAGTGCTTCCAGAGATGCTACACTAGCTCGGCAGGGCAGGGACCCAGGTATTCACCAAGTTGTTTTAATCAAAGTCCCAGTGGGACACAGATAGTAGACTCCAAATGGATAGTTTGAAGAGAATTTAATAAAGAAACTATTTACAAGGATATGGGTGAGGAGCAGAAAAAATAAACCAGAAAATTGTGCCACACTCCAGAGCTACTGAACTCCAGTTCTGAATGACTTAAAGGAGGAGTGGTTAACAGAATGCAGGAAGGAGAGTTATATGGAGACTATCTCCTGACCAAGGCTGTCCTTTTGTTGGGGGTCCTTCTTGGGTAGCAGGAAGCAAGTGTGGTGAAAAAATGACCAGCCTCACTTCTATCCCTGAATCTCCTTCTGGTGCTCCTTATTGTCCAAACTCAACTGAAAGTCAGAAGGCAAGGGGTTCCATTAATCAGGCCATACACGTCAGCTCTGAGGAGTCTAGACCAAGGTGGAAGAAGGAAAATTGAAAGGGAGGCAAAAGATATCTCAAGTACATCTGTCAAAGAGTCCTTATCTTTTCATTGGTTCAAACATTATTTCCTATTCACTGAATAGATCTTCATTAGGTGAATGCTCTGGATGGAAGCAATTCCAGGTCAAGAATGAAGTTTTTGAGAAAGAGAAGGGCAAGATTGCTAGAATAGTTCACAGAAGGTAGCTGAATGGATCAAAACATCATTGGAAGTTGCACAAGAGATGGGTAGATAGCTCAAATATGAATGGAGCTATTCTGTGGGCAGGCTTAGAAAGCTTGTGCAGTGTGTCATAGTTAAAAAATTATAGTGTCATTAAAAACTCAGATCTTCTTGTGTATATCTCAATCATTTAAGGAGGTTCATAGACCAAAGTAAAGTATGGTAACATCACTCAATTGTCTTTTACTGTTTTTCCCAAGAAAACCTGCAGGAATTTCTCACTCAGTCCAGAAATGTACTAGACTAAGAAAACCTACATTTGCCTTTATGTCACCTCACTTCTCCAGGCTCCTTCTCCTGTGCCATTCCTCCCAATATGCCACATGTTCCTCATTTTACACAGTCCCTTGGGCTGTGCAGTTTTTCTTCTTTTCATATTGATTTTCTCTGGAGAAACTTTCAGTCTGACTTTTACCCTTCCTTTTTCAGAACACTGGGGAATGGAGATCAGGTAAGCAGGCAAGACCCAACACCTCTGAGTCGGGCAGAGGAGGGAAAAGCTGTGGACAAGTTAATAACTTTCTCACATCTTCTCTCCTTTCTGTCTTCCTTTCCCCCCTTACTAAGAAGGGAGAGGAAGGATTTATGAAAAGGCTGCCAGAATCTGCCTCCCAATCTGAATTACGGTGCCAGGTTTGCCCCATGGTGGGCACAGCACTTAGGAATTCCACAGGGGGCAGGGCATTGGCAGGAAAGCTGCTGTTACTATTATATTTGCATGGCAGAACCCGGTATCCCCAGAGAGTAAGCCTACAAAGATGTGTGAGCTTTTCCCACAGAAGATTTTTTAAGTCCACTTATTCCTTCTGAGTGAGCTGTGTATATCTGAGATTTTCTTTGTCAGGAAGCATGAGCAGCGTGAGAGGTCGTAATGTGGATTGGGAGGGGGTAGGTGGTTGGACCTGCCACCATCATGCCACGTGGCCCCCAGGAACTCACCTCGGGGCGTTCCCAAGTGTTACTGTGAGTACACCATTTCCCCTGGGTTTTCAAGGGGTATGTGTGGCTGCAGCATTACGTCTTTCCTGACCTGCCAACCTAATTATATGGAGTTTTTGAGAAACAGTCCCCTCAGGGATGCCCATGGTTCTCTTGACATTTGGGATAGAAAATATTTGCCATGTAACCTTTACATTAAAGGACTCATAGTGAGGGAGAAACAAAACACGTTCGTTTGCCTCCTTGTGAGCATTTGGGATGGCGCTCAAAGGGAATCCTTTAAATGAAGAAAGGACGAGTAGGAATGCTCGGGAAGAGAGGAAAAAAGAAGTTAGAAATGAGAATGTGCACGTGGGGAGTTCCATCTGCAGATATGTACTTCCCACCTTGAATGTGGGCAGTACTAATGAAATATGAAGATATGAATTGCCATTGGCCTAGAGAGAGTTCATCTTTTAAGACCTCTGGTGAGGCCAGGTTGTTGAGGAGAGAAGTTGCAATTGGAGTGTGATTAGACGATAGAGGCAACACCTACCTGTTCACCATTTAGTTGTGCCCTCTTTGAACAGCCCCCTGCAAAGCCTCCATGAGATAAGTGGGTTTTGATCATGAAGAGTTGAGGTTGGGGAATGGTTGGAGGCCCTCTCAGCTCCGGCGGGTGTGTAAGGTGGGACAAAGCCAGCAAAAGGGCACACAACGCAACAGCTGCTCTCCTACCGGCTTCCCCACTAGCTTATCAGTTCTTTAAGCATAGAGACTATTTGGTTTATCATTTGAGTTTCGCACACAATTTTTTTTTTTAGGAAGAAAGTTCTTAAGAAACCTTTGTTGCATCAGAGAAACATGCCAACACATAGTAGGAAATAAGACAACTTCCTCATGGCTCCTTGGTCACATCACATTTCTGCAGAAAGACCCAGAAGAACTTCCACTTCTAACCACTTTAGTTTTGTGCCAGAGCTTTATTCTGTCTGTGTTCTTGGAGTTCATCTGGGTGAGAAAATGGGAGGGGAACTCTGACTGCTCTACCCCTCATTTACAAGCAGTGATCCCACTTTTAAATGTTTTTTTAAACATAGTTTTGCCTACTATTTGTAAAAACAGTAACAATCCCCCTCCCATTCCTCTGGGACTTCTGTTTAGACTTGGTAGAATGAATGCATTTATTTCTCTCCTTTCCTACCCGAATTTTCCATTTAAATAATACTCAAAAAACAAAACCAAAATTATATAAACTCACAGGGAGAAAGACACAGGAAAGGACACAACAGCAGACAAGAGAGGTTGTGACATTTTTGGAAGATAGGGAGTAGATGGAGAGTGGCAAAGATTCAGCAGAACAGAGGAAATGAAAACACAAGGACTTGCAGAGGATAATACCAATAAGAAATGAACAAATACACCCAGTCAAACCCCAGTGGGGGGAAAAATAATCAGGCTTGCAGACCAGGCACTACATAATGTGGTAAGAAAATCAGGAGATGGAGCAGAAATTAGGAGAATTGGTGGAAAGTTGGGATATGGAGCGTCGTCTACAATAGCCAGGAGTCCCCCGCTGGCTTCCACCTTCCCCAATCCATCCTCCCTCCACCCACATTTACTGCAGAGAGCAGGGATTTCATGTCTGGAAAAACGGAACCAGGGAGGCTCTGGTTTGGGGGACATGACCACACTGGAGGGCACAGGATGAGGTTTCGAGGCAAAAACACACGTAAGTGATAGTTTGCACGTTGACTAGCAGTGACTTTGGCACCCTTTGCTTGCCCAGCTCACAGACTAGACAAGCTCAGGCACGCATAGCACCCAGGCCGGAGGCTAGAAGAGTCTTCTCTTAGAAACTGAAGAACCCCAGAGAAAATGCTTATGGTTGTTGACATTTGAGGATCCTTCAACTAAAAATTTAGGCTCACCACTTACCCAACAGCTACAAAGGAATTTTCCATTATCCACCTGGAGTCCCCCGCAAACACATTTCCCATAATCTTTTTAGTACCTCATTCTTAAACAAGAACAGAGGGTCAAGGATTTCCACACATCTGAGAAAAGCCTCCAACATAAAAGAGAGAGACTGATATATGGCAAACAAAGTTATGGCCTTTAGAATACGAGACTCAGGGGAGAGGTGGGGTTGGAGCTGAGGAGCAGCTCTTTCTCAGTTGTAGTACAAGATGGACACTTTAAACCAGTGGTTCTCCACCTAGGCTGCACCACCATCACCTGGGGGCTTTACAAATGCTGATGCCTGGGCCCTAGCCCCAGACCTTCTGATTTAATTAGTCTTAGGCGAGGCCTGAGTATTGAATGTTTACAAACTCACCAAGTGGTTCTGATATACACCCCAGGTTAAGAACTGCTGCTTTAAACTATGGACTTAGATTAATTCATAAACATTAAGTCTTATTAAAATCATATTAGTTAAGAAAAGAGGAAAAGGAAAAACCTGGGCTGGAGCATCAAATACCAGCTCCTCAGCCTGGCACTCAAGGACCTCCCACGTTTCCCTGCTCAGCTCTCCACGTGTCTGCCACAACAGCCCTCAGGCCGTGCCACACTTCACGGTGTCGCTCCCTTTCCCTTGCTTTTCATTCCTCTTTCTCATCTGAGTACTCTCACATTTACTCTTCTTTGCCTCTTGGCACTGCAATTGCCCTTAAATGTCCTGTCCAAGTCTACCCCGCCATGATCAACCAGCATGAAGCAAGTTCCTCCTTCACTGACCTTTACTATTCCTTGCCCTGGTCTCTTGGATATGTTCATTGTTGCAAACACCCAACAATAGCTGGTAGGTCATGTGGCATTCAGGTTTGTCTAAACTCCCAAATCTTGGAAATGATCTGAACACACATTTTTAGTGGCTTACCATTTGCCATGAATATTATTAACAGTATCTTCTTTAATCTTCACGGTAGCTATGTGAGGTGAGGTTTCAATTTCCCTATTTTGCGTTTGAAGAAATTGAGTCTCAGAGAGATTAAGTGACTAGCCTGGTGTTGTCTGGGGGGCAAAGGGCAGAGCTGGGACTTACACTCGGGTCTTGTAGGTCTGCTCCAGTTCCAGAACAACATTCTGCCCTTGTTCTAAGATTTCAGTGGGGAAATTTCTTGTTTTCCTAGTAGATTGTTAATAACTTGGGAATGAGAAGCATCTATTACTTTGAGAATAAGAGACACATATTATGCTTTAAAAATCTGATAATTGATGTGAATTCAGTGCCTCGCACACTATAGGCACTCTAAAGTATTTGCTCATTTGATTGTGGTAATAATAGAGAATATATATCATGCCAAGACTTTATAGAGTTATCTCATTTAATCATTACAAGAAACATGTGAATTGGTACAATTATTATTCTCATTAATCAATAACCATGCATGAACATGTGAAGAGACACACACAAGGCTGTACAGCTTGTCAGAGCGAAGCTGAGACTGCAATCAGAACTGTCAGGGTCCAGAACTCAGAACTTCCTTGTCTCACTTCTCCACATAAAGTCACTAAGAGCAGCTCTTTTTATGAAGGTTTCTCAATCCAGAGTTAGAATCATCATTCCATAGATTTCCTCAAGACACAGCTGGGAGTGAGGGTGGGACAAAGTGTTACCAATCTGGTGGATGGCTTTCACGATGGCAGGTTCAGAGGAATATTTGATCCCAGACCCATGCAAATTAGCAAACCAGTATGTCAACCTTGGTCTGGCAGTCCATTCTAGCTTCCTAAAAATAGCTCAGTTTCAAGAAAAGCTAATGTATTTGTCATTTTTTTCCTTTAATTTTTGCGAAAAGGAAACAAAAATAACCTGCAAACATCATTTGAAACTTGGCCTCCAAGTTTTAGAAAATAAACGCCCCCCCACACACATACCACATACACACCACACACACACACACACACACACACACACACACACACTTTTTTTGGTTACAAGACAGTGGTTGTGAAGTAAATATATCCCACTGCACTGATCTTACATCTTGTCACATTAATGTTTCAGAGCACTCAATATAAATATTAAAACTAATAGCTTCACTCTTCAGCTATTACTTCTCCATCCCCTGAAATCATCATAAAACTTTCAAAGGCTTTTAGAACATTTACACACATGAATCTGATGGTGGGGAAAGGAGACTCACACAACGCAGCCCATAAGCTTAAATAATAGTGAAGAGCTGTTTATAGAATATGCTTTATTTATTCATCATTTCACATAAAGTTTCCATTTTTATGGAGGGGGCGAAAATCAAAGGATAGCTGTCAAGGGAGAAGGCTGAAGTATTGCTTTTCTATACTGAGGACTTGCAGAAAAAAGAAGTCCATGAGAATCTCAGTCCAAGGTCAATCAATGCTAAGGCTGTGGGTACGTAAACAGCTAATGGATTGTAAAGACACATACCACTGTTATGAATTTTTAAAGAGCAACTCCAGCACAGAAGCCCATAAATCAATGATGACTTATCGGCTGGATCAATTATGCAAACTTTTAAAACATTTAATGACAGGTAATGAACAGGTCTCTGGAGGACACTGGCCAACAACCAAGTTTTTGAGGTTGTAGTTGCAGCTGCATAAGTGAATAGGATAGAGGAAGTCGTTTCCAAGAAGTAATTAAAAGTTAAATCGAAGAGACCACGTAAAGTGAAAGAGAATAATTACTTTAGTCTCCATACATAACCTTCAGTAGCGTGGGGAATGGGTATCCCCGTGATGTGTTCACAGGTAGTCCATGTTGGTCTTAGACTGGGTGCACCCTTCTGAGGGAGCTTCTATTTCTAAACTTCTGTTCAGAGGTTTTCTAGCAAAACCATGAGCAGAAAGGAGTGAGATAAATTTTGAAGGAAAAAGTATAGCCTGGGTCATGACACAGATGGATTCTTATAATTATTTCTTTTGAAATTAACTTTAGAAATGAATTAGAGACACAGACAGAGAGTCAGAGGTGGGGTAATATTGCAAGATTCTGTTCTACCTAGAAGCAAAGGACAGAAAGGTAGGTGTGGACTGATGAATCCCACAGAAACTCTCATACCATCACTGGTGGCATTATGGTGCCTTAACCACAAATTACAACAGCGACCCCATGAAAGACAAAGGACTTTTGGGGAGAGATTTCTGAACGTAATACTCCTTCAGAGTTCAAACATTGATTTTTCCTATTATATAACTTCAGATAAGTCTTTAGATTATAAAAAAGACAAAAGTTAAACATGCCATTCAATCCTAAGCATGGTTCTTTAAGTTTAAGCCACTGACATTGATACTGTATTTCTGTGTTAACATAGTTAAAGAATCACTCAGATCAGATAAAGCCTTCAACTGAATCTGAAAATACTGAATATGCTGATATTTCTGTATCACTCCCCCTCATTTTACTGCTCAGCAGAAAGATTGTAAAAGTAAAAAGTATAAAGTAAGTTGGTTGTGAAGTGTCCAAGTTCAAGTGTCTCTGGCCTGGGACTGTTTTTCTGTGTCAGAGCAGCTTCCTTAGAATTGCTGCTGGGTTTTCAAAATGCTTTCAGTTAAGTGGGGGAATAAAGGAAATACATACTTTGATGATTTTTGGATATTTCATTTACTCAGGAGGCTTTGCTAACTACCAAACTCACATAAGGAGCTTGACGACTTCGTGTGTGTTTGATTTAGAGAGACTTCCTTGGTAATGAAATCGCAAGAGAATACGGTAGGATTTCTACCCTAAACCTATGTTATGTATTTACTGTCCTATTCATATTCACAGCTAAGTAAAATGAGTTAAGTACTCTAGTTCTGGATCTTTTATTAAAATGTATACATCCTACTTTGTGTTGATAAATAAACAACAGTTGAGGGTTCAAGAGGTAAAGAGACTTGTGGGTTCGAATCTGGTCCTGACATTTACTGGCTGTGTGACTTTTTGCAAGTTTCCTAACCTCTCTTATTTTAGGTCCTCATCTGTAAAATGCGTAGCATAATTTCTACCTTGATAAAAACACCTAGCATGTAGGAACTCAATAAAGGTCGTGGCTATTATCTGCCAAATCTGAACTACCTCTGGAAGCATTAATTATGGAATAACATCAGGGCAAGGTTTCTGCTAAATCCAAGATAAGAAACACCCTTCCACCAAAGGAAGTTGTCTTTTAGAATAATCATAGCTGTTAAAACCAATGTATTTATTATACATCAGGTGCTGCACCTGCACTAGCTCATCCAAGTCTGTCAACTCTTGGAAGCAGCACCATTATTACTATTTTACAGGTGAGGTCAATGTATCTCAGAGAAATTAATCAACTTGCCCAAAGGCACCCTGGAGTAAAATGGCAGAACCGGTATTCCAACGTAGATCAAACTGTGTTTGGGCGGAGTCCTTGTGCCATGATGCTGAGCTTGTTATTGGCTAAAGTAAGAACAAAGGACTGAAAATGCCATACCAAAATTTCTCTCATTGAAATGCTTGGCTCTTGTAGAAATAAAAAAGGACATGTTTCACTATAGTGGATTTCTCCCAATTGTCTAGGAAAGCAAATAAGGGTTGCAATAGTCGTCACGAGGTTGAAATTAATCTCAAGTTTAAAGGAGTAAGAGGCAATAGTGAGGAGCTTATTGCGCAGTCTAATGTATATGACTTAACCAAGTAATTCTATCAGACAGGAGTCATGCTGTGAGTAATAAACGGCTGTTTCTCTGACCCAGGGCTCTTGTGTCTTTTGTCAGCTTATGGATATAAGACTATGGCAGGCTAACTCATTAGCTTGCAAGTAGAGTAAAATCTCCGACCCTTCATGGTTTCTGATGTAACACCGAGGAGGAATTGTTCTAACTTTCATAACTCCATATGAAAGAAACATCAGGAATGTCCCTCTGGCACATAAGTTCTCATAATTTCCCAACAGCATGAGGAGTTGGGAGTGGGATGGTGGAGACGAAACTTTCAGAATATCCTATGCTTGGGCCAATATTTTCATAAAGATAAGAATTAAAGAGATAGATGCAAATTATAACCCAATGAAATGTTAGTTCATGTTTATCAGAATAGATAATATAAAAATATTGGACATACCCAGCGATGAGAGGAGATGGGGCAATGGATTCTGTACACTGCTGGTCAGACTGTAATTTGGGGCAATTTACACTTCAGAGGGCCATTTGGTAATACTAATAAAGTTGAAGAGGCCAACTCAGGGTTCTAAAAATTCTACTCCAAGGTGTATATCCTGGAGAAACTCTTGCACATCACATATAAAAGAATATTCACTGTAACCTTATATGTAAGAGTGAAAATTAGAAAAATATCGTAATATTCATAAAGAGGAGAATGAATAAATAAATTGAGGTAAAATTATATTATCCAGCATCTTAACCCTACCAGACGTGAGGCCCTGATCCTAACTGCCCCCTATACCTGGGCTCCTGAGCATTAAAGAGAAAAAAACCAACATGATATAGAAAGATGTTAGTTACATGCAAATAAGTGGTTAGAATAAGATGCAACTTGGAGACATTGTTTTCACGTACAAGGTACAGTACCAAAAATTAGGTACAGTGGTCTGGTAGGGTTAAGTAAACATAGATAACATATATCAATACGGATAAACACATAATATTAAACTAATAAAAGTAAGTGGGTGACACATACTTAGAGTATGATGCCATTTGTATAAAGTTTTAGAACATATAAACAGCAGTACATGTTTTAGTGATACATTCACATGCAGGGGAGATATAAAAACATGCACAGGATGGGTGTTTGGTGGTATGGAGAAAAAAAGAAATGAAATAAGGAAAAGTACACAGAGGTTCTTACACTGCAGTTGTGATGTGTGATTTTTTTTTAAACCTAGTGGCAAGAACTGAAGAATTTGTTACATTTCCTTCTATATCTTTTGTGTCTGAAATATTTCATAAAAATAACTTCCAAAGAGTATTTATCATTTATATTAGAAAAGAACAGATAAGTTTTGGGGACTCACACTAGAATAACTTAATTAACATTTCAGTGGTTTCTACTTCAGAAGATGTAGAATTGTTGTAATGTAAAGTTGGATTGATTGGATTATCCATCAGTTGGACAATGCACTTCGGAAACCATCGGTCATTTCTATAGTATTGGATGCAATTCTAGGGAACTTCTCCCTACTGATCTGCTTGTTTCTTGAGTCATTTGTGAAGTTTTCCATTTATTAGACAATATTAATGTGTAACAGTGTATTAATTAATAATATAATATACAATGCTTTAAAATAATATACATTAATGTACATTAATTATGAAGTTATTTAATTATTTTCCATTATTAATGGTACTTAGGCCAGGAAGTAATGTCCCAGAGCTTAACTTTTCAACAAATGAACCCATACACCTACCAAAAATGGGGAGGAAAGATTATTCAAATTACTATTTCTTTATGATTATCTAGTGTAATTTTTTAAAATTCTGGTTTCTGATGAACAGCTTTAAAATTCTTGAAAATGGGGAGTTCCCTGATGGTGTAGTGGCTTAAGGCTTCAGTGCTGGCGCTGTCAGTGCTGCGGCCTGGGTTCGATTCCCAGTCAGGGAGCTACCCACATACCAAAAAGAAAAAAAAAAAAAAAATTCTTGAAAATGGATATTTAAATCAAAGCAAGTCATGTTCCTTCATGAGATGACATGCTTCCAAATATTTAATTAACTTTTTTCTGAATTTCTGAGACTGAAATTTAGTGGCCTCAGTATCTCTCCATCTTAAGGATAATTCAGGAAATCACAATATAGATTCCTTCCAATGTCATGATCATTCTTTAGGGGAAAAGTGAGGTAATTATGTAAATTGGTGTGGTCCCCTTACAATCAGATGTATATTTTCATCTTAAATCATAGGCCTTGACCTTGTGATCATTTCCAAGATATGTATTGGGATTTAATGACATATTGTAACTATTTACCAGATATATTTTTGTCCCCATGTTCTAACTTTTAAATTCTCTCTGAAACTTCAAAATATATTCCATGACCCGCAGACAATGACATCAGTGTCCCGTTACCTTGAGCTTATTAATAACACTTCTATGCTATCAGTAAATGAGTATAATCTGATTCCATTACAGAGACATAAACAAGATTTTTGCCTTTATCTTTTGCCCATTTTTTCTGTTCAAAAGTCAAGAAAAGGGGCTAAGAGAAAAGATGTGGACAAGCTACAAACTGAGCCCTCTGCAAAACCTCTAACTCTACAAAGAGAGGAGCATCTAGACCTTTCCAGATTTCAGACTTAATCTAGTTTCAAACTTCATCCTCTTGACCGAGAGGCACCACTTCGGAAAACTAGCCGTTACTTGCAGCAGTGAAGCTACCAACCTGCTAGAAGTTCTCTGACTTCTCAAGTACTGATCATTGATGATGAAGACAGTGTTACTAGACAAACTAAGCACACCAAGCAATACGTGGCAGACAGTACAATTTACGAAACAAAACCAAACAAAATATCTACCAAGACTCCATTCTGAACATACTCAGATTGTTAAAGTTGAGAGTGCTGCTAGAAATCAAGAGAGGAGAGAGAGGCTCAGAAAAGGTATGTTATCTGCCCAAAGCCATGAGCCAGTTAACAGGACAGCAAAGACTAAAATTAGAGTCTTTAGTCAACTGGTACTTCCTCTACCATGTTCAGTTCCAAGACTAATCATATAGGTTACTTATCTGTGGTTTTATTACAATGATAGTCCTACAAAAGTGATTTTACAGCATGAGAGAGAATAGAAGACTCACTGAGTATGGAAAGAGCTAACGGTAGGCAGAAAACAACGATACTGACCATTTCAAATGGTAGGTATGGTCAGCCTAGTCCCAGTGGGCTAAATTCAAGGTAACATGGGACGTCTGGTGAGCCTAGCTCAAAGAGTCTACTGTGATTGAATGGTTGAGGTGGGACATATGCTACATGAGTTTTAAAGATGAAGGGAGTTACTCTGTGTGGAGAAGAAAAGAGAGAGGAGAAAAGGAAGAGTTTTTATGCAAAGATTGTACTTGCTCTCCTTTCCCATGAAGGTAGACTTTGTCCACAGATAATTTAGCGGGAAAGATTTTTATCTGAACGTAAAGAAATTTGGGGTAGTATTTTATTTATTTTTTATTTTTTAAATTCATTTTTATTGTTAGACTTATTGGGGTGACATCTGTTAGCAAGGATTACATAGGTTTCAGGCACACAATTCTACAGTGCATTGTCAACTTGATGTATAATAAGTTCACCACCTAATGTGACTTCTCTTTCCATCACCTTATATTTAGTTCCCCCCTCCTCTCCCACCTCCTCCCCTTCCTCCCCTCCCTAACCCACTCGTCCCCAAATAAACATTAAACTATCGATTGTGTCCATGGGTTATTTGTTTCTTCATTTCTTTTTTTCTTTGCTTTCAGTTTTATATTCCGCATATGAGTGAAATCATGCAGTTCTTTGTTTTTTCTGTCTGGCTTATTTCACTTAGCATGATGATCTCCAGGTCCTATTACTCAGCTGTAAGAAAAGAAGAAATATTGTCATTTGCAACAAAATGGATGGGGTAGTATTTTAAACACTGTTAAAATTTTCACAAATATCTCGGTCTTAAGGTTTTTGAAATTCAAGTTGCAACCAACTCTCAGTTGTATGAGCCAGTTATGTCCATTGGCTTTTTGACTGACTTTGCTCTCTAACTTTAGTACTTCAAGATTTAATATTATTCTAATTTTATTTGTCATAAAGAGAAACTTGGTAACTTTGCCAGAGAAAAAAGAGTTTGTATTAGACTTTCCAGAGGTGTAAAGAAAATCAAGGTTTTTGGTTCTGGGTCCTCTACTGGTTGGCTGGAACCTTTGCTATGTGTCCACCGTGCAGAGGCTCATGGACTGATCTAGCCAGAACCTTCCTTAACTAAATGAACACAGTTGACTGATACTGGATGGAATAGTCCCTGACTCATCACTGGAGTGGTACAGATTTTGTCAGGCATTTTATATTTTGCACAGTTAAATTCAGTAAACTTTCACTGAGGACACACTGTGTGTCAGATGCAGAGCTAAATGCTAAGGATATGCTTTTAAATGAGACAGACAGTCCTCACCATCCCTGGAGCTGCAGTCGAGCGAGACAGGCAGGCACTAGGCAAATAATCTCAAATGTGATGAATTTCATTAAAGGAGAACTGGATGTGCAGGAAAATCTAGGCAAAGTCAACGTGGCTTTTATTTTAGGCTGGATAAGGCAATTTCTGTCTCATCGGATAAAGGAACATTTTAAGTCAATTGCTTCTTGGGAAATAACTATTCATGCACTTTTATAGACAAGTACTTAGAAAAATGTGTTTCATTGGCCTAATTTTTTTGTATCAATCCAAAGGAAGACTACAAATGACTAGAAAACAGTTAAAAATGTGTGGAATGATTGAGTTTTTACACTTAATTATAGAATGCTTTATACATTTACTGTATTTTATGAGGATGTGGACTAAGGCATTATATTTCTTCATTTTATTTGTCACCAGGATCATTCTGAACTTAGTCAAAATGCAGTAGACACTCTTAATGGAGTGTCTACTTACATTTATCTGGCATCTACCATTCCCCATGGGAGTACAGTCTACTGTACTCATTTAAATAGGTGTTATGGATGGGTTAGTCACATCATGGTCTATACTCTGCCTGAGTTTCTCCAAGGAGAAGACCATGTCACAAAAACTTGCTTGCAGGTGGTTTCTTTAGAGAAGTCATGCTGGAGACACAAGTGGGGATCTGAAAAGATGAAAACATGGATGGCAGACCAGTCCAGAGTGTTATTGAGCTGGTTACCACACTGGAGAATTGGATGGAGCTGCTTCCTCTTGGAGACAGCCTAGGAAACCTTGTTGAGTGTGTGTTGAAATTGTCAGCAAGCCACATTCAGCCACTGGTCCCCACACACCATTGGTCAACAGTTTCTCCCAAGGAGTAGTGACTTCTCTAGCATGACTTGGAACCTCAGAGTGGGCTCCAGCAGGGCTTCCAGTCTCTGGTGACAGAGATGTCCAGGACAGAGAGAGCAACATTGCATGTACCATCTGGGACAAGTGGCTGTTAGCCTCTACCTGGTTGGGGCAATGTTCAGAACAAGGGGGAGAGGTGGGGCATCAGATAGCCTTCATGAAGGACTATTAAAAATATTCCTTCCTTTTCATGGCTAAAGGGTGGGTGTCACAGCATCTACAACATAACACAGTCCATTTGAAAACAATTCTGTGAATTCAGGGAACTAAATGGACCCAGAGATGATGCTTGGAAATTTAATGAGTATTTGTTGGCCAGAGATTCATAGAGAATGAAAGAGGGAATCCCTTCAAAATGCTGATGTTTGTGGGCTGAACTAACACCAAGGTTTATTCAGGTATCAAGTTGACACACAGCCTCAAGCCCCTTCTGTGTTTCACACTCATGCTAGACACCAGAAAGAGAGGGTGATTAACACATGGTTCCTCTCCTCAAAAAAGGCTCAGTCAGTGGTGGAGAACAATAAACAGATAAGTAACACCAAAAATAAATGTTGAGCCATTTCACAGATTTGAAGAGAGTGAGACGATCACAACCAACTCTTCCTGGGGTGTTGGGAAGAATTCACAGAGGAAGGTTTTGGGGAGCCAGGATTCATGCCATGTTTTACAGTAACCACATGCTTTTGTTTCCCCCTATACATAGTTGTAACTTGTTGGACCTATACAGAAACACAAGAATTAATACCCCATTGATTTGTCTATGATGTGGAGCTAATTCCTGTGAAGTCAATGTTGTCTTCAGACAGTTCTCATTTTGGTTTTCTGGACAGAACAAATAGATTCCATCTGGCTTCTTCTTAGCTGCTGAGAACTTCATAAATGCCTCTTTGTAATGACTTGCTTGTGGACAATAATTGTTAACTAGTAAGTAGGAGAATTGTCAGGTGTGGAATCAGTGGTGAGAGTAAGATAGTTTCTCTGTCGTACTTACAAAAAATCGCCGATAGGACCTCTGATCCCATTAAAGATATAAACTCTTCAGATGAAGTTGATGACAGCCCCATGGGCTGCCCGAGTCCCCACTAGCCCGGCTGTTCTCAGCACATGTTCAGCCAAAGGGGGATGAAATCAACGCAGGAATTTCATGGCCTCCAAGAAAATTACTGTTGCGAGATGACCCAGTTCTTTGATTGGTGTCACCAGAAGACAGGCCTCCTTGAGAAATGAATGTAATGACATACACCAGCTGCTTAAATTCTACTATATGCATTTGCTTTCAAATGGCTTTAGCATTTCAGCATAAACCACCACTTGCTTTCTTACCAGATTTAGGCTCTGGGCACTTGTAAAGCAGCAGGCAGAGGCAGGCCTGGCCAAAGCCACATGCTACTCTGTATCTTACAGGATGGATGAAAGCCTTTTTGCTTGGATCCTTAATGATGAGAGGTTAAGAAAGCGGCATGAGTGGATTAGTGATTCCAGACTGAATTCTTTCCCCCCTTTCATTGCATCCTCGCTCACAAGGATCACAGTGTGAGCTCAGATCCTGGGACCCTGAGCACTGTAACTGCTACCTTCTCTTCCCTGGTCCACATTAGTTCTTGTGTTGGTGTGCGCTGGCTTTATATTGTCATGTCTGCACTGACTTCTGAAAACTTCAAAGGATCTATTTTGTCCCCATGAAAGATATGTGAAGAGAGATGAGTTATGGGAGTTGAAAAGGTAAAACCGAAAGTTAGAGCAGAAGTTATAACAACCTTTGCAAATGAATAAAATTCTGTGGGATTCTTTGTTGATCTCCCACCAGTATAATGCCCAGAAGCCTCCTCCCACTCCCCCTCTCTTTTTGTTTTGTTTTGTTTTGTTTTTACGTGGGTAGCTCCCTGGCTGGGAATCAAACGCAGGCCGCAGCGTTGATAGTGCTGAAGCCTTAGCCATTACACCACCAGGGTACTCCCTCTATTCCTTCTCTTTTCTCCAGAACATTATCTTTTACTACCCCCTCACCTCACTTTTCCCTTCTTCTTCAGGATACAGGAAATGGTGGCACATAAAATATTGCAAAGATATACTAACAATAACAACAACAGGGATCTTTTAAATTGAACTATTTACTGAGCACTTACTATGTGCCAGGCACTATTATAAGCATTAATCACATATTAACTCATTGAATTCTCACAGAACCTTGTGAACACATGCTATTATTCCCTCCTTTTAGCTGAGGGACCTAGGCAAAGAGCTAAAGTAACTTGTTACGTTACTTTGTGAATGTAACGACATTGTCACTAAGGTTATATGACTACCTGTGTCCCTATGTACTCTTTTGCTTGGGGTAATTGTAAAGGGTCAAGTGAGGAAACTGTATAAGGAATCAATGTTAATTCCTATTATTTCTTTGCCAAATGGAAGAATGGGTACTGGAAAGAGCTCCTTCCGAGAGAAGGGAATTAAGACCTTTAACCTGTGTGGCCTGATAACATCCTTTGGGAACACGTGACCCTGAGCCACACTGAGGAGCCTCACGTCCAGACTGGCCACACTGAACACTGTGCCACCCCAACCTGTCTGCGTGGCTGTGTGCATCTTATGAACAACGTCTTTGAGACAGTCGTGAGCAATAGGCTCCCACCGCCTGCCTTCCTCCGGGGGCCCACACACGGCTTGGGGCCCACCCACAGCTCTGCTCCCCCATGTGTTCCATCCAGGGTGTTACCAGTTGCTACAGGTAGGAGGTCGGATGAGTAATTTCTAAACGGCGCCGGGTTCTCCTTCTAACCCAGCTATCTGGGACAGAGCCAGTTCCTGGCTTCCGGCATACCTTTGGCTTTAAGGATGGACTTTGTGCATTTAGCTACACTAGGACCGTATTCCCCACATTCCCACTGCAGACGTGGTCTCCGTGGGGAGCTCGTGAAATGGGTGTCCTCTGGAAGAGCTTCCTCGAAGGAGCTCCCTGACCTAAATCATTCCCGCTAGCACCCCTGGAGGTCAGTGTGCAAATGTGGGCAGAGATGCAAGACTTCCTGCCACTCGCCCTCACTCGGGCGGTGGGCTTATGCTGGGTTGCTGAATGGCTTATTTGTTTGTGGTAACCAACAGCTGAGTGTGACGAGGTAGAGCATCGGGTGACCTCTCTAAGAGGCACCCAGGTTCCCTTGGGGAGCTCCATGGAGGGAGTGGCTGAGCTCAGTGTGCTTGCAGTGCGTGGTTGGCGCTGAGGGTTCGGCATTGGGGCCTGCCTACTGGCTGGCAGCACAAAGAGGAAACGGTGCAGGCCGTGGTCTGGGCCTGTGTGCCTCCTGTGTGTGCTTCGTGCATTTGGGAAGAGGCAGACCCATGCCATAAAACCCTCGTGAAAGCCACTGAGGCCCCTCTGTAAGAAACGTAATGGACCGCACTGAAAGGCTCGCGTTGACGGATGTGAGGCTTGGGACTCTGTCCAGGTAAGAATCCGTGCAGCAAGGAGACCAGAGAAGGGGTGACCCAGGGTAGGGCCAAACTGTTTAACAGCAGATGTGGTTTTGAAAATCCTCCTTAACTGGCCAGAGCAGCGCAAAGTGCCCTGCTGCTAAACGCATCTGCAATCCGCTGCTCTCCCAGTCCGCCTACAAACACTTTGACCTTTAAAGACACGATAGCGGAGCTGGTAGTGTTTTTCTGTGGCGTTGGAGCTCCGTCTATTTTCGGCTCCAAGGCAATTGCAGCCCTCTTTGCTCCCTATTGCGCATCACTTTTAAGTCTTGTCCGGGCCACTATGAACCCTTCAGCACTTCTCCCTGTTCAATCACTCGAGGCAGGATCTGTGATTTGCAGATGACATGGACATTTCTTGGCTGATGGTCACTCAAGCAGTTTGCAAACCTGAGGCAGTTACGGGGGTGGTGGGGGGTCGGCGGGGGGGGGGGGCGGTGCGTGGAAGAGCAGATTGCAATTGAAAAACTGTAATGCCACCCTAAACTTCTATTTTCATGCAAATGTGTAACTGCTTTCTCATTATTTTGATTGAAGGGAAGGTAGCTCAGTGTTCCTGTTGGTGTGAATTACCATATTCATGTTTTTGATGACCAAACAATTGGCTGATTTCTATTGTTTGTCACTCCTATGAGACTGTAATACTTCAGAAAACCCAGGAGGGAGGACAGTGTGATTAAAAATACTTTCTACCCCCCAAAATGTCCAAACACACACATAACATCTTAGGTTTCTTTCATTATGACGATATGTTACAAGGATGCATCAAGTGACATTCAGCTTCCTGAGCTTTGGAACAATGATGGCTGCGTTTTGGATCATCTTTCATTTGAATATCTACAAAATATGTAAATTACCAATTCCATGAGAAAAGTTATTTTGGTCTCATTTATTGAAATAGTCACCCATTTTGAAAAGACCATCTTAATGAAAAACACACTTTATTTGATTTTTAAGCAGACATGATACATGCATAAATAGAATGCGATCTGAAAAACACGCTAATGAGATTTCCATCATAAGGATTACTGAGGTTCTGTGTTCAGACACCAAGAAAAGCCAAATGGATGTATCAAGCCCCCATTCCTAATCTTCAAATGCAAATTTATTGAAGTGTCTCAATTTTGCCACACACCCTAACATCTGCATATGGGCCCAGATTCCTAATCCTGTCACACTGAGAGGCTGCAGATTAAGAGAATGTATAAACAATGTCTCTGTCGCAGCACATAAATATAGACTGCTAAATCAAGTGTGGGCTTTATCACACAGCGGCTCCTTATCTTAAGCAGGCTTGACACTAAACATTGTTCAAATCCTCAAAAAAATAAAGAAAAACAATGATAGCCTCTGATATTTTTCTCCCTTTATCTGGTTTAAAGGAAGTTTTTCATAAGTAGAAGCTACCATATAAATGTTTCCATCACAAACACGAGGACCTAACACATAAAGAACACCCCACCATATGTCAGACAGTGTGTTAGATGCTTAACATACATTATTCCAGTGAATAGGAAATCAATAAAATAAGTATTCATTGAGATTTTGCATTGCAGTATTCTGTACTACAATTATCTTGCTTTATTTCTATGTATTTGTCCCCTTACCCCTTTACTACCTGTTAAAAAAACCTTGTATTAGATATGAGAATGTTTGTGAAGGAGTCCCTGAGACCTTTGCAAATCCCCAAATCCATAAACCTTCTTCAAGGAAACAAGTAGAGAAAAAAGTCATGGTATCTAGTAAATGACTCACTCCCGCCTCCCTGTGTGGCAGTTCAGATTCATGTCTCAGTGAAATTACAAATTACTGCATGTTATGGGCTTTCAGGGTCATTTAAGAACATTCAAAGCCATGAACATTAAATTCACTATTGCTGAGGGCTCATTGTACTACCTGTGTCAGCATGGTACTCAATTGTTATTTTCAGTGACAATCAAAACCCCGGTTTTCATATTTAAATTATCCACCACAAGGTTTTATGGGATTTCAAATTTCTGACTTCTCTCTATTTTGTTTTGCCTTTTGAGTTCCATTTGCTCAAAGGCAATGTAAAATAGAGCCTAGATGTTATAATGGCTCCTCAGAGAAATCAGAGAAAAGTCATTAGAGACAACAACATTCACAAAGATCAGGAAAGGTTGAGTTATGGCCTTTTGAAAACAAGAAAAAAAATGTAACTGCAGAAAATATGGTTGTATTCTTTAAAGTGTATTAATCAGCCATTTAAATTATGAAATATAAGTCAGTTCTATTGATTTTGTTACTGAGTGAAAAATCATAAACTTTTCATCAATTTAGCCAGTAAAAGCAACGAAAACTATGGTCACTTTGGGCTGCCTCTACCATATGTATCTGACACTCATGTCAATATTTGTCAAGAATCCCTTAGATTACTGATTTTTAAGATTCTAATTCAATTCTCTCAGTCTATGATTGGGTTCTATTTTTGGTAACAGCGAAAATTCAAACGTATGTCAACGTAATAGCCTTTCTTTGGCATCTTCGGAGATCAATCCCTTAGAGACTATCTCCTCAACAGCCCTGCCATATTTTCTCCTCTTTATGCACCATCCCCTCACCTTCTCCTTCATGTCATTCTGAATTCCTAGGAGAGGTCTCAAGCCTTCCTCCATGTTTCAGGACTAAAAAACTAACCAAGTACAATGCTTCAGGACCAATGACAGCGACTCATGGGCTTTCACCAAAGCCTGATACAAGTATGTCAGTTACTATGGCAATGCTCAATAGCTTTTATCCTGAAATTCAACAACAGACCCAGAGTGGAATGCGAAAAGAGTATACAAATCCAGTCTATAAGGCCCAAGAGGGGAGGCCCTTCTATACTTGCCCCAGTCACTTATCTGCTACTGTAACTGAGACAGTGGTGCTCTGCCCTCGGTGTTTGGTTGGATACTAAGTTGAGATGATCTGGAATGGTAGGATTGAGGGTAGAATGGTTTAAAGCAGCATAAATGCTCTACCAACACCGGCCCTGAACACAGATCTGATCCTGGAAACATTCTCTTGGGTAGAAGTTGCACCAATACAGCAATTTACTTGTCCATAAGAGTTAACGTAAGCTGCTTCCGGTGGTGTTCAAAGTGGTCAATGGAGTGGCCTGGCCTTTGGGGAAGTGGAGCGCTCTCTTCTTCATGCGTTCCTATGTGTATATCATTTGCTTTAAAAGTCAGAGTTCAAACTGGTCACTTTTACATGAATGAGTGTGTGTGCCTAATTTCCTACATCCCACACAGCCTTCATTTTTTTTCCCCAAGAGGGAAAACAGAAGCTCAGAGAAAGGCTAACCCTGAGTGCAAAGGAGTTGAAATACTGCAAACCCCACGTACCTTGGTTTCCTAGGCCAGAGAATGAAGCACAATCTAGCAAACAGAGTATCTTGGGCCTTTAGAAAAATAACCCTAGCAGGAAAATATGTGTTGTCCTCCTCGATACAAATATATATATCATATATTAAGATAATGCATTTCACAACAAAGTCTATCAAATCTATAAAAGGGATTTTCATAGGCAAGGAAGACTAAAGAAATTATTACCTGGTTATATATTGGGTTGTCTGAGTTCCTTTGGACATCAAGCTTATGGTCACAGACTCATTTGCAGTACTTAGCCTAATGGATCTGAGATTGAAAGTCTATATCTACAGAAAATTAGATCAGAAGTATTCCTGGTTTCAAATTCCATTTTCCTCTGGAAATAATGAATCACAGAGGAGTTTACACAAGTTAAATAAATGTAACCGTGTACTACACTTGTAATTCCTGAAACTGTGAACGATCTGGTGATACTGAGGAAGCAATTACAATCTTAATTGGCATCAAATGATAGGCAATTAGTTTCATGGTAAATATTCATTTTGTTATCAAATCAATTATTTGCATTAGAGATGTGACTTTAAGCCTTGCAGAAGGCACCCGATTTTCTTTGTTTTTCTAAAGCATTTTCATTGAGGATTAAGGCCCAATCTTTCATGAAGATTGCAGGGGAGAACTTTGCTGTTTTGTTCAGCTAGCACCCAAACAAATCACCTACCTGTAATGTTAAAGTCCCCTGAATAAAAGTAGGTCTCAGTTGTTCAAGTGCTACTTGAGTAAGATTAATAAAAGAGAAGATTCAGTGAAAAATTTTATTAAAGTGAGTATTTAGTTTTCAATTGCTGCATAAGTAACACCATAAGACTTAGTCACTTGTAATCACCATTTATTATTTATTATTGTTCTAATTCTGTGGGTTGATTGGGCTCAGCTGGGTGGTTTTCACTCGGAAGTTCTCACAGGTTTGCAGCTGGGAGTGGAGTCATCTGAAGAACTGACCAAGTGGGATGGGTAAGCTGGCTTCCTCACTCCCACGCGTCAGTTGGGATGGAGGGAACATCTGGGGGCTGGGTGGGCGTCTCTGTCTCCACATGGCTAAGTTGGGTTTCCTTGCAGCATGCAAGTTTCAATCAGGGTAGTCAGATTCTTATGGAAGCTGGCTTCTTCCAGAACAAGTTTTCCGAGAGAGCCAGGCAGAAGCTGACTTAGCCTGGCAATGCAGGCAGCACCATTTCTGCTGTACCCTACCAGTCAAAGCAGTCACACACTAGCCCAGTTCAATAGGGTAAAGGAACAAACTTCACCTCTACGTGGAGGAATGGCATACACATGGGGATGTCCACCTGACGTTCAGACTATCCCAGAGAAAATAACCAATATGGCGGGGGACCCAAAAAACCTGGAATTAATTTATAAAAAATTGTGTATTTAGTCTTACATGTTTAAACTCTGGTCACCTTCAAAGTACTCTCGTTTGATGCAATATACCTATCGAGATGCTTTTTCACTGCTCAAAACAGTTTTGAATTAGCCGATTTTGATGCCTTTTAATGCTTCTGCCTTTTTTTGTTTCACCTCTTCCACATGGGCAAGAGATTTGAGGACTTTTTTATCCAGAGAAACAAAAACAAATGTTGCTCAGGGTGAGATTGGGTGAATAGGGAGGGTGGGGCATGAGGTCGTGCTGTTTTTGGTCAAAAACTGCTGAACACTCGGCGCGGTGTGGGCAGGTGCGTTGTCATGTCACAAGTTGTTTGTGTAAATCACCCACTGTGTGATGGGCAAATGCATTGTAAGAGTCTCCAAAAAATTCACTGAAGCTGAATGCCTCTCTAACGGCCGCTGGCAGCCCGTGGAGCCCCTGCCTCCACAAGGCGTTCTCGAGTCCAGGGGCTGGCTGACTCCGATACCTAATTTCTTCTAGTCACATCTTGGGGGCTATTTGTCATCCCCCAGCTCCAATAAGTGTAGGATTCTCAAACACTCATTCCGGAAAGCAATTTCTGAAGACAGAATTTTGGTCGAGGGGCCCTCTTTCCTCCTTCTGCCATATATTGAGTATTTAGTGTTTTACCTTTCTTAGCTGGTGTAGACTTCACAGCAACTCTGTGTCACAGATAGAGTTTCCCCACTTTTCCGATTGGAAATCTGAGGCCCGGTGTCAAACTGTGGCCATGTGGTGATGGCAGGTTTTGAGCACAGAGGGTTGACCTTCAAAACTTGTATTCTTAATGACTGTGCTACTTTTCATCATAAACACATCGTTAACACGTGCTTTCATTCACGTGTAGTTTTTGACTGGTGACGCTCACGTGATTCATTTGCTTCAGAAGGTGTCTATATCAAATAATGATAATGATAATAATTAATCCTATTGAACACCTACTATGTGTCAGGCGCTGCTCTGCCTCTTTCCAAGGATGAACTCATTTAAGCTTCATGATTATCCTGTGAGTTAGGAACTAGTATTGTTTTGTTTTCACAAATAAGGACACTGGGTACAGCAGGTCTAAGGTCATGCTGTAGGACGCTGGCTAGAATGGTTTCTAGGATTCTGGAAAGATCTTTTGTACCCCAGTGTCTTCTCTATTCGTTGATGTCTGATATTTCTTTATTGGAAAACATAGCATAGAAAGAAAGCTTAATATTTGTAGACACACTGACCGGTAGGGCACTGACGTCACATCTCTGCACAGGTGTCAGGAATGCCATCTCAAGAGCAGGTTCTGATGGGGTGATAGGCAAGGTACTCTGGGGACAGGGGGTACCCTGAGAAAGGGAGTGTCACAAAGGGGAGGAGAAAATAAGATGTAAATAAGGAGACACTGATTTGTTTTCACTCCAAATTTTTCCAAAGAAGGCCCCTTTTCTATTACATGCTTACATAGTAACTCACCCTTTTCCTAGAGTTCTTAAAAGCAGGAACTATTGTGAAAGTAGTCCATCTTTCAGGGATATTTCCTGCTGTTTATCTCCTTCCAGAAGTGGCTGAAGTTCACTTTTTGGTACTCCAGAGACCTAGCTTCTTCTTGCCTTCTTCCAGTGTGGTCTATTTAATCTCCTGTCGTGTGGGAAATTATGTTCCGAGTCTCCGTGATCCTCTGTCCACAGTAAGTTATGCATGTAGTGACAAGTACATGCCACAAGGTCTTGAGATTATATCTGCAATGTGTTGCTGCTGACTGTTGATCAAGATAGGCTGGAAGAAAAACATTATTTTCAGGTGTGAAAACCCGTCACCTTTATCAAATAATTTTTCTTGCATTTTTTCCCAAGACGTTGTAGCCTATTTAAACTTGGGAGGTTAAGTTTGCAGCATTCATTATGACTGAAAATTTAGTTCACACAATCATGATGCTCTTTTTATTAGGTGTTACTGTTAAACAATATTAAAATAAACACAGCGTGGCTGCCCTTTTGTAAGCTCTGTAAGCATGTTTACTTGTTTACCTTGTTTCTTAATTGCATTTATTCATCTTTCGGACTACTGTATCATGGCCACCCACAATATTTGCGATTTTGGGATAGGTGGTTTACATTTTACATTGTCCAATAACGGTACTTAGTATGGGGATATCTTTTGATGGGTTTATGATGTGTGGTGGTTTAAGTTATTGACTGACAGTTAGTCACAATCGCCACTCTAGTCTTTGCAAATGGTGGGTGGTAGCTCTAAAAAACTCATTTAATTAAGCATCTCATGACAGTGGAGGAACAAGACCACAGAAATATCAAAGCCTACCTCTCAACTTCCATGAATTGTGCAGAAGATCGTGAAAACGATGAAAAACAAAGAAGCCAACCGTGCGATTAAAGCCCTATGCCTGACTACTTAAAAACAATGCAAAAGGTGAACTGCCTCGCTGATCTGGTTCAAGAAATTGGGGCAGATTGAGCCACCCAGACAGTGTCAGAGGAAGCATCAAACACTGACAGAGGCATACTCGGTATTTTTAAGATTTTTTAAAATATAAAAGCAATATTGTGGAGAAATTTGAATGTAGGAAAATTACACACAATCCCATCCTCCGAACACCCACATTTGCACATTCATCAAATCTGTCCCTACATGGATCCATGTTGTCTTTCATGGTTATGGTCATAGAATAGAATCTATTCTCCAAGCTTTTAGTCTTTCACTTTATGGGATACACTTTGGTCTATGTTTTTACACAGCCACCTGTATCAAATTTATTTAATAAGTTTTATGTTACTATTTTCACAGGAAGAAACATGTACATGGGCTCTCCTTGTTTTTTACTGTTAAATATTACCTTTAGAATGGATTTTCATAGGAGAGCTAGTTGCTATAAAAAGATATGAACATTTTAACAGTCCTTAATAGCTTGCTGTATTGTATTCCAAAGAGTTTGCCATTCCAGCAATAAGAGAGTCGTAATTTAATTTCAGTCTAACAGTGGTGCTACCACTGTTATTATGTTTTTCATTGTAATGGAAACCTTCAAAGATTTAAACCAAACTAGATTATCTTTTAGGAGCTGCTGCTGCATCAGCACCTTGGTGTCTTTGTTCTTGGGGAGAAATGAGCAAAGGAGGAAGAACCAGGTCAAAACAAAACAAAACAACAACAACAATAAAACACTAGACAATCTGTGCCCCCTGGATCCTGTGTGTGAAAGGCTTTTCAGAGTGGCTCGTGGAATTTTCGGGCAAGGAGAAAACCATACAAGTGCTGCTTCAGGCCTCAGGCCAGGAAGACAGGTACAGCCTTGTTGGTGTCAAGGAAGAACATGGGTAGCAGGAGACCTAGGAGTGAATGAAAATTGAATTATCTTTACTTCTAGGACTTGTCTATTGAGAAACAACAGTGCTGGCAACCATTTACTACCAACAAGAGGCAGTTCCAAGAGAAGAATATAAAATATGCTCTGCTCAACCCCACGAAACTCAGAGTGTCTCGCAATGGCCAATTTATTATTTTTACCCTGTCCAGTGACATGGAAGGATGCATCAGGGAGCCGCTAGCCTCTGCGATGAATAACTTAAGTCAGGCTGCAACATGTGAAATAATTCAGCTCCCCAGGATTTATAACACGAGCTGGATTTTTTGCTTCTTTGGGGTTCATGCAGCATGGTGTTGCAAGATACCACAGGAGTCCCGTGATGAAGTTACATATCTATTTCTCTTCCTTATTTTTACTTTTTGGTATTTTCATATTATTTTATTGCCTAGTTCAGGTGTCTTTCTAAGCAGGGTCCAGTCTCCTAGGGGACTCGTCTCTTCTGACTTTGAAAATTAGAACCACAGACAGCTCCGACTCCTAAATACCCTGTTTTTATACTCCCTTCTTCACCTACCTAGTCCCTGATGACTTTGACTGCCTGACACTGTGTGGACTGTTGTGGGCTGCAGTTTATTTTGCTCAATTATTTATGTGCACTTGCCCAAGTGAGAGGGGTGGCAGTGCGGCGGCGTGCTGGCTGCTCGGCCCATCTCATTCCTCAGGTCGGATGTCAGTTTGTGGGAAGGCTGGCAGGGGTGCAGACGGGGGTTCCATCTGCTGTCATAAGAAAACATGACTTTCAGCAGCTCCCTGGGGTGGGACTCTCATCTTTGCAGGTGAGCTCCAGGCACTCTTCCATGACATGAAGAAGAGTTTGAATCACTGTGCTCCAGGTAACTCAGAGGACCAGGACACTGGGCCATCACGTATCCTAATCTGTGTACACTACATCTGTATTAGAGCCGAAGGAACCTCAGAAGATGAGCTGGTCGAAACCCCACCTTCTTATCCCCATTTTTCAAAAGGCCAACGATTTCTAACCTCCCTTTTTGTGCCATCTCTCAGGAACTGCATCCTTAAGTGACTCTGGCCCTTCCAATTCCCAGGTCGATTTGGAAATTTTAATGAGATCCTTAAGCAGAAAAAAAAAAAAAAAAGAGTGAAAGCACTTGCAAAAGTGGAATTTGGAGACAGCTATGGTTTTTTTTTTTTTTTCTGTGTTGACAAACCCCCTTTGACTTCTTAACATCACTGAATCAAGACCCAGTATCTGGAGAGGTTGCCGCCTGATCACAGGTTAAATATTTTAATATTCATTGATTGGGGAAAAGTACCATGAGCAACTAATGCAAGATCCTTGAATGCTGAGGGCATTAGTGGCTCCATAAAATGTAAATGCATTCTTAATTATCTCAAGTCACTGCACGCCCAAGTAGTTCTTCTACAAGAAAAACACAGCCTCCTGATAATAAGCATGAAAATTACTAAGGGTTTGGTGGGGCAACTCTCTTAAACCTCTTTGCTTTTATTTTTCTTCTCCAAATTTTGATGTGACTTTGCTAATTTGTGTGCGTTTTTCTTTCTAGATTCGATAGATATGCATAGAGCCTCACACAGCATGGGGTGGTGGTGGTGGAACTTTAATGGTTGCTGTCTTGGGGGCTAGAGAGTATTATTATAATCATGACTTATTTTATGGGATCCATGAAGCTTATGGGGCTTAAGAAACCCTGGTTATAGGAGTAGTTACAGGGTGATTTTGTTTTTGAATGTACATTATATCTGTTAGCCATTCTATGGCCACAGCATCCGTGGAAGCAGGAACTTGAAACATGGCAGGACAAATGGCTCGTCCGTGGCCCTCAGTGCCCGGGCCTTCAGCCCTGTGCTGCCTCTTTCCCAAAGCCATCCTAATTTCTTAGAGCACAGTAATGGAAGTGGTTTGAAAGCTGCAGTCTCGGGCTATCAGAAAGTAGTTCACCAGAGGTGTTTCGTCACCTCTCTCCTTCTTTAATGTCACTTGACACCAAAAACCTCATTATGGGAAACAGTGAATGTGGATTTGACTAGTCTGCTGCCAACATCCTGTCACATGTCAGAAAATGACCCAAGCTGATCCCTCGGATAGGGAGCACTGGGTGGTGGCAGACGTGGCCTCAGTGGAGGTCCCTTCCACGCTCCGTTCACTGAAGCAAGGCTGGTCAATGGTCCTCACAGACACCGGGGGTGGGGACAGAATGAAGGGCATTCTCTGTGACTGCTGGGACTTGTGAAGATGCACCAGGTGCCAAGGCATGGGGCATCAGCAACGCGGTCTGCTGTCTCGCGTTCAAGGCCTGAGACCCCCTCTGCTGTCGTGCTGAGCTCCAGTGGCTGTGATGTCAGTCACTCACCTGCTTCTTGACCCTCTTCAGCAGGGTTGTCTGCTATTGTGCAACCTGACACCCCCAGGCTTTGCCTGGGTTTCAGAGCAATGTTAAGACTCTGAAATCTAGGGCAGTCCCTCGTGACAGAGAGTTGGGGAGGAGATCCGGGAGAGGATCGTCTTTCCGTTGAGCCCCTCTGGGACCTTCCCCTTCACAGCATATTGTGCGAGGCCTTATTACTTGCCTTCGTGTTGTCTCTTGCTGCCACCAGCTTAATGTGCTCTTTCCTTTGAGCAACAGACCAGCTCCAAGATGTGAAACCGACACCTGGGCTGGCCTTGTAGCTTGAGACCTGTGGAGTCACAGAAAGCCCTGAGCTCAGAAGAGTCCTGCACTTGGTCTAATGCTCTGCTGTTACATCTTAACATTTTTAATAACATTTGAACAAGGAGCCTCAAAGTTCCACTTTGCATGGGACCCACAAATCTTGTAGCCTGTCCCATCAGCACCATTGGGTTCCCTGGCGCCCCCGGTAGGAGAGCTACAAGGAATCTTAGAGGCCTTTATCTGGTTTGATCCTCAAATTTTACAAAGAAGGGAGGTCACTGGGATGACTGGCCTGAGGTTATCCAGGACGTTAGAGGCGGGCAGCCGCTGGAGTCAGCTCTGTTCACGGCTAGCTGGGTGCTCTTGTTCCTGTACCATGATCTTAAAACCACCTCCCAAGCACAGGAACGAAGTCTGCTGCACAGCTGGGCATGGCAGCTGTGGTGTCTTTCCCTCAGACACCTTTTTTCCTGCTTTGCTTTGGCCATAAGGACAGGAAAACATAGTGATGTCAACCTTTTGCCCTCCCAGTGCTCCTGCATGGCCTATATAAAGAACCCTTCAAAAGTTTGGTGGAAGCAACAGATAATGGAAGCTCTGGCCTCCGTGTTTCAACCATGGCATCAAAACAAAATTTTGTTTCAATCAAAGGAAAAGAATATCACGAAAAGACTATTATTACAATAATTACATTAGTGGTGCTTGTGAATGATTTGTACTCACACTTGCACAACCATGCACATGAGTGTGATTGGCTTTTTGCAAACATCACTCTCACTCGCTGGGTTGTGATGTGCTTTCTGGTGTGAGGACTGCGTGTAACACCCTGGGGAGGTGTACCACGAGTGATGTCATCTGTCATGTGAAGAAGAGTGGTTAAGAACTGAGGATAATTGGGCATTTATTCTTTCAGCTTCTTCAAGATGAGAAGAAAGTCACCTATTTGCATTGCCTCATTCTTACCCCTTGAGTTGATTGTTTATATAGAATTATAATTTCACAGGATGTTCAGATGACTTACTGAGAACTGAATTCAAGACCCCTATTCCACTACAAAAACATCTCTGCACTTTGGTAGTGTCCTTCTGAAAGACCTTGTACTTTATGTCATTCAAGGACCTTCATATTCAGATCTTTGTGGCAAATTCCTTTCAAAGTTGAGAGCTATGGTGACATTTATTTCTCCTGGTGACATGATAGACACTGAGAACTATTTAACCCCTTGCATTTCCTTCCTTGATTGTTTTGATTGCTAAAAAGCAAGGATGTTCAGAACTAGGTACTCTTGTTTTAAACTGCTCACTCCTTTATTTATATTTTAATAAATGTTTCCCTTGAGTTTCCTGCTTTTCCTTTTAATAAATTTCAGAGAGGTAGAGACAATCAAAGAAGAATGTAAGCCTCTATATTTCCAGTTCTCACAATTAACATTTGGTAATATGTTATCTTTGTTGTTGGTAATTACTTGTAAAGAAATCAAGCACTACCACTTATTTAATATCCCATTCTCACCACCCCATCCCACTCTCCTTCAGTGATCCCAGGACCAATCACTAAGATGAATTTTGGGGTCCATTTTCTATTTGCATGCAAGTCTGTGCATTTATTAAGAAGTATTTTTGTGTGATATAAACTCTTACCTAAATAGTATACTGTACATTCAGTTATGCTTTTTGCATAGAATGTTTTTTGAGACCTTCTTATTGCTTATGCATATAGATCTAGTTCAGTCCTTGTAGATGCTCTATAGTAATCCATTATATAAACATACCATATTTGATTTATTCCTTGCCCCCAGTAAAGGAACATTTAGGTTATTTCTGATTTTTTCCCCTTTCCCACACAATGGTACTATGAACCTTTTTTACATTTCTTTTTTTGCACATGTGTAAGGATTTCTCCAGGGTATGGATGGGGTCCTTTGCAGACCTATATAATAATTTCTCTAGAGTATAGGGTCAACAGCAACATAACTAGCAAAGGAGATTCTGAATTGCTTTCTCCCTTTACTACACATGCCTTTTATTCCATGTTAATAGATTTTGCCTCTCTGAGATCTCTGAATTTTTTATAAGCCTCTTCACATCCTTTTTAGAATTAAGTTTGTAAAAATAAAAAGAACTAGGTGGGTCATTAAAGCTTTTAAAGATCTGTGAAATATACAAAGGATGAAGGATTACAATAGAAGTGTCCATCACTGTCTACTTTCCGCAGGGTCAGTGTGCAAATGCTTGGGAAAGAGAAGATGCTTTATTCTTGGCCAAAGCTTATTACTTGGAAGGACACTGCCCCCTCGCAAAAAAACTCCAAACAAACCAAAATTAGTTTCAAGACAGAAAATTTCATCCTTAAGGTTTCAAAAGAAATATCAAAGCAATAGAAGAGATAGCAGTTATCAAGAGCTCTGTGGTCAGCAGTTTTTTCTTTTTCTTCATATTTTTTCCCTAATTTTCTCAAACATCCTGAAAAGGCTATGGGATGGTCCATGTTGGGTCAGTGTCTTGGCATGTATTCTGTCCTCCGGCCACCTTCCTCATCAGAAAAGCTTCAGCTCCCTGGCCTCCCCCTACTCTCTTGCTATTTCCCAGGGATCACAGAGCTCCTAGTAACCTTGCCCCACCAAGGGCTCATAGCAAATAGGACTTTGAGTACAAGTAAGAGAAGAATCCCACTCATTTGGATTAAACCATTAGGAACATTTATTATTTTACGATGTTCCAAGGCAGGGATGTCCCAAGGTTTGCTATTTAGTGGTCTAGTGGCATCTTTCACAACCAGATTCCTTTCTTCTTTTCATCCTGCCGTCTTCAGTGTGTTTCCCTTTACACTTCAGACTGCCTCCTCTTGTGGCTGCAAGATGGCTGTGGGATTCCCAGGCGTTCTTCCAGGACGACTAAGTCTAGTGAAAGGAAGAAGGGTCATTTCTTTCTGCATTCTTTTCTTTTTTTTCAGTCAGGGAAGGAAAACTTTCTCAGAAGTCCACCAGCAATGCTTCCCTTAAGTCCTGTAGATTAGCACCACATCACAGGCCTATGCCAAACTGGTCATGGGGGAGGGAACCAGACCACAAATGTCTCTCAAAGATGTTAGCAAATGTGTGGAGATTTTAAAAAATTGTTGTTATAATAACTGAATAGGGTATTGGCATTTAGTGGGTGAGGTCCAAAGGTGTGAGACCAGCTTGGATGTGTGGATCAGTCTCACACAACAAAGCATGTTCTCACTTGCTTGCCAGTAGCACCCATATTTGGTCTGACTAAGGGAAGTCCTAGGACTCCAAGCTCAGTGTTCTTTTTTTGTGAACAATGTCTTGGATCACAGATAAGTTCTACCAATCCCGGTGCTATGCAGTCATAGAGGTACAGCCATGCTAATGCCTCTACAACATGGACAAGAAGCTAAATGCCATCATTTACCCTAAATCTTTTAGGGAGTTGTATAGTAAAACCACTCCTGTTTCACTGACTATTTCTTTACTCCAAATGTGTGGGTCCTCCCAACCCCCACAAATTTAATAATTCTCCAACATCAGCTAGATGTCTAAAAATTCAATTCAATTCTGACACTGTCTACCTGGGTTAGAGTCAGGAACCTAATTTTTCTGAAGCATGTGGCATTATGGAGGAGGATGACTTCCTTTACAACACTGGGATATCTGTTATAAAGGAGAAGGGAAATCAGCCCTTCCTCATGACACCCCAGCTCTGCACAATGGGTACCTATAGCCTGAGGAAGAAGTTAGAAGCTTGCATGGAGAGTCACTAGTAGAGTGTGCATCTGGCTCCCATCGGTCCTGCTCCTTAAACCAGGGAGAAGAGGGCACCCCTTAAACTCAGCCACATCTGGGGAAGGACTACTTTCCTCTTAACCTTACCCCAGGCAATCACATCTGTGATATTGTGATATAATAAGAAATAAATATTTTGGTCCTTGTTCCCTTTTCTGGCCAGAACTCCTAAAACCTTTGAAATTTCCTAAACAATAAATGTGTTAAACTCTTTCATCCTAATATTTAATATTTAATATTTGACTTTGGTTCCCGACACAGAGCTCCTCCTAAATCCCTTGGAATTTCCTGGTAGATAGGAGTATCTTTTGTTTTAATGAGATAACTCTTAGAGTGATCCTTGATAGCTTGAGGGTGGGGACTGGTTATCAGAAAGACTAAACCATGATTAGAAGCTTGGAATTGAGCCCCACCCCCATCCTGTGGGAAGGGGAGAGGGGCTAGAGATGAGTTAATAATGAATCATGACTCTGTGATGAACCCTCCATTAAAAAAAAACATCTCTGAATTATGGAGTTCATAGAGCTTCCAGGTTGGTGGACACATTCCCTCATGTACCAAGAGGGAATCTCACCCCATCTCCCTAAGAAGAGAAGTTCATATGCCTAGGACCCACCTATACTCAGAACCTCACTCTATGAATCTCTTCAATTGGCTGTTCATCTGTATCCTTTATCATGGACTTTATTACATAATAAACTGGTGAACATATGTGTTTCCCTAAGTTGTCTGAGCTGTTTTACAAAATGATCAAAACCAAGAATGTGTGCTTGAGAACCTCTGATTTGCAGCCAAGTCCAATAGAAGTATAGGTAACCTGCCTATGTTTTTCCAATGAACATTGGGGTACATAAGTCTTTGCGGACAAAGGCTTTCAAGTTCTTTGGGTAGATCCCCAGAAGGGGGATTTGCTGGGTCAAATGGTAGCTCCATTCCCAATTTTCTGAGGAACCTCCACACTGCCTTCCACAGAGGTTGTACCAGTTTGCACTCCCACCAGCAGTGTACCAGAGTTCCGTTTTCTCCACATCCTCTCCAGCACTTGTTATTCCTTGTCTTGTTGATAATAGCCATTCTCACAGGTGTGAGGTGGTATCTCATTGTGGTTTTGATTTGCATTTCCCTGATAGCTAATGAGGATGAGCATTTTTTCATATGTCTGCTGGCCATTTGTATTTCCTCATGGGAGAAGTGTCTGTTTAATTCTTCTGCCCACT
>PVJL010012735.1:0-35635 GCA_004026885.1 Lyroderma lyra | reverse complement strand
GGGGGGGTGAGCTCGCTCAGTGGGAGGAGCCACTGTGCAGAGGGGCTGGGGGTGTGCACAGAGGCAGCAGATGGGGTCCTGCAGAGGCCACAGTCCTGCTCCATGTGGGCTTTTATAACTGCTGCTCTTAGGGTGACAGGTGTGGGCTGGGGTCAGTGCTCCCACATCCCCATCCCCACTGGCCGTTATCCTGTCCAGCTTGTCCAGCTGGCCCTGGCAACCCCCCTTACTGACCTGCAGGGCTCTGTTGGTGGCATTCACACTCCTCTGGGAATCACTGTCACCTGTCACAGCCACCAGCTAAGAGGAAATGTCCTGCCCCACCAGGGCCCCCCATGAACTCTTCTCTTCTTTCCTGCCAGAGGGAGGGAGCCTCACCCCCGTGCGGGAGAGCCCTTGCACCCCCAGACTTCGCCCTGTGAGCTCCTACGGAAACATCCGTGCTGTCACCACGGCTAGAAGCTTGAACAAGTCCCTGCAGAACCTGAGCCTGACGGAAGAGTGTGAGATGCCGAGCCCGGGCTTGGGGGCGGGGGTTGTTGTGGGTTTGCTTTCTGGAACTTCTGAGCAGGTAGCCGCCCTGCTCTGCCATCACTGTGTGCCGTGCTGCCCAGTGGTGGTGGTGTGGCTCCTGCGGTGGCCATGAGACCATGGGTCTCCCTGGGGACAAGGGCTTGGCTCCCAGGGGGCTCGGTGGGGGCGGGAGGGGAGCAGAGAGGGTCCTGGGCCTCTGCGTGACTTCCTCGTGATGTCGGGCAGCGGGCAGCTCCGTGGCGTTCTCCCCCGGGAACCTCAGCACCAGCAGCAGTGCCAGCAGCACCCTGGGCAGCCCCGAGAACGAGGAGTACATCCTGTCCTTCGAGACCATCGACAAGATGCGCCGTGTCAGCTCCTACTCGGCCCTCAACTCCCTCATCGGTGAGTCCTGCGTCCTGCTGCTGGCAGCACACACACCTCTGTCATGTTAATCCTGACCTGATGCTGTTTGAAGGGCCGTGCCAGGGCTGGCCGGGCTGGCCAGCTGTGTCATACGGGACGGCTGCCGGAACCTTCCGTCTGTCTCCGTGGTGCTGTGGGGCAGTGGTTCCGACCCCAGTGGCTCTGCCCCCAGGGGACGTTTAGTTGTCACTGCGGGGACAGAACAGGGGCTGCCACCGCCCGACGGGCAGAGCGCCACCCCGAGCAGTAGCATGGTGTGTCCAGGACGGGCTGTGTCCTGTGGGTGTCTGGGCCTCGGAGGGTTTGAGTGATTCCGCTTCTCCAGGGACGACAGGGTGACTGGAGTCGTCTGAGATGCCGTGTTTTTCTAAGATCTGTCCCTTTCACCTCAGTTTCTCATTATTTCCATCCCGTCGCTCAGCGTAGCCCCATGGCTCTTTGATCTCTGTTGTCCTGGTAGACACGGCTCCTTTTCATCCCTAGGACACAGCGCGCTTGTCCTCCGTGTTCCCGATGAATCCTGTGGCACTCGAGCGCGTGTCCCCAGAGTTTCCAGCTCTCGTGGGCTGATTTGGTGCGTTGTGGCACCTCGGGTCCGCGTCCCGGGGACTCCTGTCTCGTCTCCGTTCCCTTCCGTTTTCTGTGGGTTCGCGCTCTTGGTCCTCTGCAGTTTGGGGTTGGCCTTCTGTCTGCGCGAGCGTCTGACCCTGGTCCCCACCTCGGCGCCGTCGTGCTGGGCGGGTGTCTGGGCCCTCACACTCAGCTCCGAGTTCTCTGCTGATTTCCATTCGGGCCTCCCCCTGCCTCCGGGCTTACGCTCTGTCTGCGCTGCGTGATAACGTCACCTTTCCCGGCTCCGTCCTCCGTGCTGGTGTCACGATCTGGGGGCCGGCGGCACCATGTGAGCTGCAGACACTGTCCTCTGCTCACCCTGAGGAAGGACTCGGGACGCCTGCTGCTGTCCCTGCGAGGACAGTCTGTCCAGTGTCCTGTGAGAGAGGGACTGTTGGGTCTACAGGTGGCCATCATGCCCACCCCCAGCATCATCAGAACTGAACGGGGGACCCCTGCTCCCCAGACAGCACCCAGGACAAAGAACTTAGCTCGGAAATGCCAGTATGTCCATTTAAATGGAGCCGGAGCATTGCACTTGTGCGTTTGGCCATTTGCTGAAATGTCCCTCGTGTCAGAGGCCCAGTCTCCGCCATGAGCTCAGGGTTCAAGTGGAGGGTGCTGGGTTCTGCGGGGGCCCAGTTGGCAGGAAGGACGTGGCGGACCACGCGGTCCACAGGAAGGGGTGGTGACACGATGAGCAGGGCATCCAGCCAAGGCTGTGAGATAATTATGTCTCACAGCCAGAGCCCTGGTGTGAGGCCATCGCTGGGTGTGCCTTACAGGGACACTGAGCCCTGTCACTGACAGGGTCATCAGACATGCTGGCTGCCACATCTGGCTGAGCCTTGTCCTTGTGTCCTCGTCACCGGGACAGGTCAATGGCTCCAGCAGGCAGAGGGGGAGCCTGGGGCCCAGTGACAGGCAGGTTGTCACAGGGCACATGCAAGAAGCCCAGGTTCTGGGAGCAGATTCTGACAGGACTGGAGGCCCTCGGCCCACATCCCCGCTGAGAGCCAGGTGACAGGCGGCAGCTCCCACCTGCGGTAGAACTGTGGCCCCTTTCTCCAAGCTGCCCCGCCAGCCGGGGGACGTCTGGGACCCAGGGTTGCTGCCGAGCTCTGAGCGCATCTCCCTTCGTTGTGTGCTGCTCAGAAAGTTGCTCCGAGAAGTGAATCCTGAAACCATCGGGTACAGCCTGTCTTGTGTTACTTTTAGTCTAGGTGTGAAAGTAGGTTCTCAGAGCTTCTGGGGGCTCAGTAAGTGCCAGACAGGTGCCAGAAGCCTCCGGGTCCCTGTCCCCTGAGGGGTCACTCCCAGGGGCCCCACTGTCTGCTGCCCAGACTCAGGCTGCCCCATCTGGGAGGCAGCCGGTGTGCGGCCGGGTCGGTCCTGTCCCCGAGAGGCAGGGGCGCGGCGGCGAAGCCCGGCTTCGTGTTCTCACGGTGCGTCGTGGTCAGAGACGCCAGCGAAATGGGAGTTCTGACCCCCCACGGAATCAGGCCGTGTTGCATCGAAGTCCCCGTCTTCCGCGAGGAAGGCAGCAGCGCTAACAGACACTTTTTCTAAGTAACGATGACAGGACTGTGTCCCACCCTTCGGTGCGCAGCATGGCCCCACCTTCGCCCCCATCTGCGTCTGCCACCCCCACACTAGCCTGAGGTCACAGAGCTGTACGGGGCGCCCCCCGCTCACGTCTGTACCAAGGGCACCGCTGATGCGGGTTCTGCCTGCTGGGTCTCCTGGACGGCAGCGGGACAGCGGGGCTCCTCTGTCCTCAGACCCCTCCGTGTACTGGGACGAGGGGCGTCATCCGCAGTCAAGCTGAGCTTCACGGCGCATCCCGTCGGCCCCACGTCCCATCTCAGCTCCCGGTCGCGTGACGGCCACACTTCAGGGAAGCTGCTGCCATGTGTCACTCTGAGCCCAAGAGCAGTGGAGGGGAACATCCTCGTGGTGGCCACAAGGAACCTGCGTCGTCAAGACGGCGTCCCCAGTGGGCTCGTGCTGGGGAGGGGCCCCTTTGCTGGGAGAGCTGCGTGCGTGGAAGCATGTCACCTGTCCCCCGCAGCTGTCCTGTGAGTTCCCTAATCTTGAAGAGAAATGAAGCGTACGGTCGCCTGGTGGTCCCCAGTGACAGTTCCTGTCGGCGGGCCATCTGCGAGGATGGAAAGGCAGGTTGTAGGGAGTGTGCCCGGCACTCCGGGATGCTTTAACCAAGGTCCTCAGACGTGGCTCGTGAACCTGGACAGAGTCACAGAGACGTGCCGTTTGGGAGCTGGAAGGTTTCCTGTTTCTAAACTAAAGGAGGATGGCGCAAGGTTGGCGTGGACAGATCACCCAAGAGCACGGTGCCCTCCAGGGGACAGTGAGGTTGCCTGACACGTGTCACCTCACTGACGTCCTGGGCTGCACTGGGACCCTTCCTGAGGCCTTGTCAGCACGGAGCCCCCACGGGTCCCGGTCCTCACACACGGGAGCTCCCAGAGCTGGAGCTGAGTGCACACGTGGCCAAGCACGTGACGGGGACAGTTCTGGAAGGCCTCTCCTCTGGCCGTAGCACATCTCCTCACCTACCGTGGTGCTGTGTCGGGCCCAGCCCTCACCTGGAGACGAGCTGCCAGCACCTCTTAGAACCGTAGCTGGGCCAGCGACGCCCATGCAGGGGCGGGAAAGCCACTGGAGGAGTGTTGTCACCACTCCTCGGAACTCAGTTTTCCCAGTGGGACCTCAGGAGAGAGGCCACGCCCCCACGAGCCGGGAGGGCAGGGCTTCACTAACCTGTCACTCACTCTGCCAGGGGAGGGAAGGTGTGCTCACACGGGGCGGCCACCACGCACGCAGAATCCCGTCCCAGGACAGAGGGGACGTGGTGCCCCGTTCGTGTACAAGCTAGAGGGTGTCGCCCAGTGCGGTCAGACCTGTCCGTGCGCATCTGCGTGGGACTCGTGCAGAAGCTGACTTGTACTGCGAACCTTCAGCCGGTCTCTGATCCGAACGTGACACGTGAACCCCACTTGGTCCAAACAGTCGTGTTCCTCACAAAACACTTCATCCTTGGGTGGCACTTCTAATGTTTAAATCCCTAGAAAAGCACTGGGCGGGGCTCACCGCGGGTCTGCCAATCAAATGCCATGGCATCGGCACTGGGCGGGGCCCACCACGGGTCTGCCAATCAAATGCCATGGCACCAGCACTGGGCGGGGCCCACCGCGGGTCTGCCAATCAAATGCCATGGCATCAGCACTGGGCGGGGCCCACCGCGGGTCTGCCAATCAAATGCCATGGCATCCTGGCTTCCTTGACATCCTTTTTCCCTCTTTGTTGTTGAGCAAGCCCTTACTTTTCACCAAATTGTCCAGCTGCCCCCAGAATAAAGAGGACAGTTATATGGCTGTCTCCTCATCCAACCATGTGCTCCTGGGGAGCAGGACCGTCGGTGCCTCTGCCTCGGGTCCAGTGAGCAGGGGCCCCAGTGCACCCCGGCAGTGAGCGGAGGCCCTGGGTATAACCCAGCAGTGAGCGGGGGCCCCCGGGTGCAGCCCAGCAGTGAGCGGGGGTCCCAAGTGCACCCCAGCAGTGAGTGAGGTGCCACATCAACACCGCTGTTCCTCAGCCTGTCCTGTCCCACAAGCAGCCTCTGCTCAAACTGCCCCCCTCCCCCTTCCCCTCCAGGTTTGCTGTTTTCCTTCCAGACTCGACGCAGTGCCTCCTGGAGGCAGGTGCCCTGCCCCAGCCTGCACTGTCCCCACACCGGGAACTGCCCCTGCCGCCCCAGTGTCCTCTGACTGTCCAGGTGTGGACCAGGCTGTTTCTCCAAACGCTCATGCCCCCACCTCCATGACTTAGTTCGTTGTTTTCCCTGATGATGGTTCCTCCATCCCTTCCAAGCCCCCTAAGCCTCTTTGCTCAGCCCTTCCTGGCCCTCACCTGCAGCCGGGACTGTGGGGTTCAGGGGTTCAGGGGTTCAGGTGGCACTGAGCAGCCTTTAGTGGTCGGGCACTTGGGACACCTCCCTCCTTCCCTCCCTGCATGTCTGCAACTCACCTGTCATGCATTTCTGTCCTGTCTCATCTGCAGGCAGGACCCCATGTAGGGGACACTCACGTCACGTCTCGCACACCTGCTCTGATTCCCTAGGGACTGGGGTCGGGGCAGCATGGAGTGTGTGGGCAGAAGGCTCGGTGGGTCGCCCTGAGTGGAGGTGAGGCATGGACCGTCCAGCGTGCACGGCTCCTTAGGCCATGGCAGCTCCCAGACATCTGAGCATGACAGGAGCACTGCTGCAGGAGCTCGGACGCACTGGGCAGCGCGGGCATTCCAGTGAAGTCTTGCCTGTTTCTGACTCACTTTTCCTTCTGGAAAGATCCAGCCTCAGGAGTTGACGTCGTGTGACCAAACCTGGTACCGACTGGGGTCCCTGACTCTCTGGGCCTGTCACCAGCCCTGTCAGGGAAGGGGCCTCCACAGCAGCCAGGGCTGCTGCCACTGCTGAAACGTGTCCCATTTCTCTCCACAGGAGTATCCTTCAACAGCGTGTACACCCAGATGTGGAGGGTCCTGCTGCACCTGGCCGCAGACCCCTACCCGGACGTATCCGACTTGGCCATGAAAGTGCTCAACAGCATCGCCTACAAGGTACGTGTGCCCAGTGTGTCCGGAGCCCGCAGCTCTGCCCTTCCGTCACGAGCATTCATGTGGGGACCCCGCTGCACGTGGGCCTGAGTACCCCTGAGCTCTGCCTCCACGTCACATCTATGGGGACGTGCCTCCCCGTGTCTGCTCCCACGCGTGGACACCATTCTCTGGGGGAGCCTCTCGGTGTCTACGTGGTCCGTAGTGATGGCCCCTTCCGTTCCCCACACCGATGACTCCCAACTTCTCCTATTCGTGGCCCCTCTGACCAAAGCAGACTTTAGAGCTCCGCCTTTTGGGCTCATGGCTGTTTGTCCGTGTTTTCCGTTTTCCATTCATTGACGCCCCTTTCCACGACTCCCCTTTCCCTGCTCACGTTGGCTTTTGTGCGCTGTCCTGATGTGGTTTGCGCTGGAAGCTCAGGTCACTGGCTCCGGTCTCATCTCTTCTGGGGGCTGTGAGCGCTCCTCTCCGGGGGTTGTCGTCAGGTTGCTGCTGTCTGAGGTCACAGGACGAATGGTTTAAGTTTTTGGAATTTACATTCACTTCACACACACACACCCGCCCCCCGAAAGCCTGTGACCCCTGGCCACATCTGTGGCCACGGCGGACCACTGGGGGCCAGCCCTGTGGGGGTGGTTTTCTCATTCCCCTCGTTAACTCAGCTTCTTGGTGGTTTTGGTCCTGGTAAAACCGGTTTATTTTTCAATGGCCTTTGTTGTTTAACTTTACTGAAAATCAACCCAAATTGTTTCAAAATTCGGTGTCAGTGCCTGGTCCTGAAATTTGACAGCTGTGGGTTCACGGTGGCAGACCCGACCTCAGGCTGTTAGGTGCCTTCCTCTCGGGGACCTTTCCAGACAGTGTCCCCATGTCCTTTTGGGTTACGTGTGAGTGTGTAGCCCTGAGCCAGGAAAGCCACTTACACCACAGTAAGGTAGTTAAATGTCCCCCGTGTCACCTCTCGGACCACACAAACAATGGCAGCGACCCGGAACACAGACTCTGCGCCTGAGAACCTCGTCCAAGTGGCATGTGGCTTTCTGCCCTCTGAGCTGGTCTAGAAGGTCACACGTGTCCGTGTCCCTCAGCTGTCATGCCCACAAGGGTGCCCAAGCCAGGGACAGAGGCCACAGTGGGCCACCTTTGTGGTTCACACTGCACGAAGACTTTCTGATGACACGATTCAGCTGTGTGTGTGCGTGTCTGTGCACGCGTGTGTGCACATCGCTTCCGTGTTTATGTTGGGCTGAGAGGCTACATGTGACCCAAGAATTTGATGTGTAACAAAACGGTACCTCCCCCTGGAAAAGCTGACTGCCACCCCCACCTCTGCCAGGACCTGGTTAGGAAGGGACCTTCCTCTCCAGGGCTTCCTGGGCATCTGCTGGCCAGAGGGCCAGTGCAGCCGGGGGCGGGGGCAGTAATGGCTCACAGCAGGGTCCCAGACCCTGGTTTAGCAAGCACGCTGTCATGTTCTGTCATCCTTTCCTGGTGGTGTGCTCGCCATCGAAATGGTGACAGGGACCAGCGCAGAAAGGACCCTCCCTGGGGAGCTTCTTCCCCCGGCTTGCCCCCTACTTGCTCCGAGGACCTGTGCCCACAGCAGTTCCCCAGGCAGGTCTGCCTGGCCACCCCTGGGGCTGGTACGGGGGATGTTTGCTGAGCGTACAGGAGCTGTCCTGACGCTGTCATCAGCCTGAGGGCTGCGGGCTGGGGTCTCAGCCCGGGTCTTCCAGAACCGGTGCCGATCAGACCAGCGGCAGCGTGGGAGTGTGAGCAGTGAAGCAGGCTCCCCTGGCCCTGCAGGGCATGGCTTCCAGCCCGGGACAGCCCCCCACACCCGAGTGAGTCACCGGCTCCCACTCGCCGCGTCGGAGCCTCCCTGGGGCGCAGGGGGCACAGAGGAAGCAGGCAGGGTGGGAGGGTCCCTGGAGACGTCCCCCGGAGCCTGGGCTCAGCGAGCGCCTGAGAAGTGCGCACGTCCTGCTGACGTCTTCACTCCGCGTACTCCTCCACGTCGCCCCCCCGCTGCCTGCGTGCAAGTCCCAGGGGGGCTCACTCGTTCTTCGTTTCTTGGCTTCCACTTCTTTTCCCTTTCTAGACTTCCTAAGGCCTGATTTCACTGTCAGGTTTTCAGTGTGTTGTGAAGGGGTTTCTGTCTGGGTGTCTGTGTTGTGTGTGTGTGTGTGTGTGTGTGTGTGTGTGTGTGATGTGTGTCTGTATGTGTTGTGTGTACGTACATGTGTGTGTGGTGTGTGTACGTGTGTGTATGTGGTGTGCGTATATGTGTGTGGTGTTTGTACGTATGTACATGTGTGTGTGTACATGTGTGTGTGGTGTGTGTCTGTATGTGGTGTGTGTACGTACGTGTGTGTGTGTCTGTATGTGGTGTGTGTACGTACATGTGTGTGTGTACATGTGTGTATGTGGTGTGCGTATGTGTGTGGTGTGTGTACATATGTACATGTATGTATATACATGTGTGTGTGGTGGGTGTACGTACGTGTGTGTGTACATGTGTGTGGTGTGTGTACGTACATGTGTGTGTGTCTGGTGTGTGTGCACATACGTGTGTGTGTGTGGTGTGTGTACATGCGTGTGTATATACATGTGTGTGTATATCTGTGGTGTGTGTGTGTGTGTGTAGTGCTGGTCAAATAGTTAAAATACCACAACAGCAAAACCAAGTCACAAACAATGTAACTTTTATAATTTAAAAAATAAACGTTTCTTAAAAGGCCGATTACAGTTCCGTTTTCTTACTATTTTTATTTGAAGTGAAGGATTACCTGGGAAACACTGATGTGATACGGGGTTTTTGACTGCTCGGTTTTCTCTAATTTTGTGTCTGTCGGCTGAACGTAGGTACGGGCCTAAGCACTGAGTGAGCACACGCGTGGGTCCCAGCAGCACCCAGGCCCAGGTCCCACTAGCAGGTCGCCCACCCAGTCCGGGGTTCTGTGTGGTGGCCGGATGGCTCGCTCTGGGAGCCCCGTCCACCGCCACCATGCTCGGGGGGGCTGCCTGCCTTGCTCTCTTCACACGAGAGGAGCATCACCTCTGCAGCGTCAGGCCCTTCCTGAACCTTGTCACTGACACCGTGGGCGTCCTGCCGTGCAGTGTACTCTGAGCTGAACATCCAGGAGGACTTGACAGGTGGCGGGTCCCCAGCACAGGAGCAGTGGACCCCCTTTTTGTTAGTGTACCCTCATTACATACCACTGCAGCAGACGTCCGGTTTCCAAAGCGACCTGACGTCCCCTCCAGGAAATGAAAACCAAACCACTTCCCTCCCGGACATCGGTCTTGGGAGGGTGCAGACCCTTCTCTGTGGTGAGATGTCAGGCCCGTCCACCAAGCGCCACCTCCCCAGGAGCTGCTTCAAGCTGCCCCCGAAATGTGGGAATACAGCAGAGGCCACACCATTCTCCCCTGAGCACAGGTTCTCCACGAGCCCTGGGGGCATGTGGCGGGGGGCCGTGGTGCCCCCGTCCCAAAGCAGCCAGGGCCTCAGGGAGCTCAGCGCCCCCCCGCCCCCCCAGCCTCCTGGGACCCAGGCCCGTGATTTCTAGAAAAGCAAGAGAGTGTTGCTCTGTCCGCAGGGTGACGTTCTGGGGGTGTTTTCAGCAGGAACTTCCACTGGGGAGATGTCCTCGGGCTGAAGGCCCTCTCTGATGACGTTACTCGATGGGCACTGCCAGCCTGCACGTCTGTCCTGTAGCCTCAGACTGTCACCTGCTCATGTGTCCCTCTGCCCTTGCAGGCCACCATGAACGCGCGGCCACAGCGCATCCTCAGCACGTCGTCGCTCACGCAGTCGGCGCCCGCCAGCCCCACCAACAAGGGCGTCCACATTCACCAGGCGGGGTGAGTGCCTGGAGTCCCGCGGGCAGCCTGTCCCCGGGGCTGCGGTGGGGGTTCCTGGACCGTGCCCCGATTACTGCCAAGCTCTGCTCGCTCTGCCCCCCACTTCGCACCTCATTTCCCTCTGCTCCTCTCCCAAACACCCCTCCGTCTCTACTGTGAGCCCTTCCTGCGTCCTTGTCACCCTTCGCCACCCGCCCCTGGCCCCTCGGGGCTCGGAGGGGTCTGCCTTCTCCCCGTCGTGGCCAGCACAGGGAACGGGAGGCTGTGCGCTGGGTTCCGGGGAGCAGACTGCTGCGGCCGCTGCCCTCGCCCGCATGGCCTTTCCGCTGAGCCCTAGAACCTCTGGGCAGAAGCAAAAAGGGGGCATTATGTTTGGAAGGCGCATGGACAGCCCCAGGGACCGGGGTCGTCCGAGCTGATGACCCTGGCCCAGTGGCTGAGGCCAGGGGCTGGGCCGACCCGGGAGAGGCTGCTTGGCGTCTGGGCTCAGGGCAATGGGCTCCGGCTGAACCGCGCTGTTTCTTCCGCCCCCGGCGCAGAGGCTCCCCCCCGACGTCCAGCGCCAGCAGCTCCAGCCTGACCAACGACGTGGCCAAGCAGCCGGTCAGCCGAGAGCTGCCCGCAGGCCGGCCGGGCGCCGCGGGCCCCACGGGGGTGCAGTACACGCCCCACTCCCACCAGTTCCCCCGGACGCGGAAGATGTTCGACAAGGGCCCGGACCAGGTACGGACGCGCGGGCACCCTGTGTGCTCACCCGCCGAGAGCCTCGCTCCTCGGACCGTGCGAGTAGGCCGCCCCTGTCGTCCCGCGCCTCGTGGGAGCCCCTGCGAGCACGGCCGGCTGCTCCCTGCAGCTCCCACGCGAGGCCACGCGCCTGGCTCTGACCTGCTTCCCCTTCGTGGGTAGAAGCGCGTTTTGCCCCCACTCGACGTGCAGCCGCCCCCCCAGAAGTGTGTGCCCGGTGAGCTGGCGGCCTTTCCCGTGAACGCTCACGCCCTGGACGCGGACACCGTCTCCGCCCTTAACGAGGTCGGGAAAGAAACCTCTGGAGACGGTGGGACACTCGTCGTTCACCGGGGTGACGGGGACACACAGCTGGGCCTTCGCCGTCTTGTCCAGGCTGTGTGTCGCCTTCTTGGCTGAGGTCAGACGGTTTGGAGAGGCTGCCCTGTCCGCTCTGGGGGCCACCGCACTGCACGCCCAGCTCCCCACAGCTCGCCCTGACCAGCCGTCTTAACACAAAGGTCACGGCGGCCTGCAGGTGACTTTGGTGACGGGAGGGTCACACGTGCCACCTGGCTGCCAAGGCCACCTGCAGTCCTGGTTGCCACGCCCGTGCAACAAAAACAGCCCTACACGCCCTGTGCAGGCTCAGCCAGTGTGAGCAGCTGGGCACAGAGGCCGTGACCCTGGGGCCCTAGGGCAGCGGAGCAGCTGTGACAGCAGGCTGTGTGCTGTGCCCCCAACCAGGAGGGAGTAAGACCATGTCCCTGCATCCCCCTACCCCGGGATTTCCCTCCAAGCAAGCGTCCCCTGGGTCACGGAGACTCCTTTCTGAGGGTCACCTTCAGCCCAGCCACCCCGGGTACTGCCGGCACTCGGGCCTGGCCTGTCCCACAGCCCCAGCCACCATAGGCCCCACAGTGGGAAGCAGATGTGCACGCTGTCCCGGGGGCAGCAGTTGGACACTTAAGAGTCCCAGGGAGCCACAGCACACGGAGTGGGCGCCACATCACCTGAGGGCCGGCCCTCATCCGGGTACCCGGCTGCCTATGCAGAGGGTCCCAGTGGGCCAGTGCAGCCACCTCGGGAGGGGATGGCCTAGGGGACGCAGTTCCCGGAGCGCTGACTCGGGTGGCCCTCCCTGACACTGGCTCCCTGGAGCCCTGTCCAGGCACTCGGTCCCTTGGTCCCCAGGACACTGGAGTGAGGGCAGCACAGAAGTGCCCTGAGAGCCACCCAGCTGCCAGCCTTGTGTCTGCGGTGTTAGCCGTGTGCGGCACCAAGAGGTGGGGTGACGTGACCAAGTGTGTTTCTGTTCTCTCCCCCGGAAGACCACCGACGACACGGACGACGCTGCGGGACACAAGAGCTTCATCTCGGCCGCGATGCAGACAGGCTTCTGCGACTGGAGCGCGCGGTACTTTGCGCAGCCGGTCATGAAGGTAGCCGTCCGCGCCCGGGCCCACAGGCCTCGCTCCCCGCCCCTCCCTCCTGGCCCGGGGTGCCTGAGCTCCTCGGCTCCGAGCTCCTGCTCTGGACCCCTCAGTGGCCGCTCACAGGGCCCCCGCTGTGAGCTGTGACCTGACCGGAGGGAGGCAGGTGGCCGGGGCTGCCGGGGTCCCCGCTGTGCCGGCCGTCTGCGCCGTCCCTCAGGGACTCCCATCTCACTGTGCCTGCAGCTGATGAAGGGTGACAGCAGCTGATGAATGGTGACAGCAGCCTGCTCCCCTGGTGGCCGGTGTGAACACTTAGAACAGCAAAGACATCATTTGGCTTCCTGTCTTCTCAAAAGAAAAAGCTGCCGCTTCTGAGCTGACTGGCACAGAAGGCGACACTGTCCTAATGGGCCGGGTCACCCAGGCTTTCTAGCTGCCTCCCTGCGAGGACGCCGGCGGCTTGTCCCCAGGCCCTGCGGGGAGCTCTGCCCTTTGAGACGGAGCCCGCTGACTGCCCCCACGGACCGTCCACTGGGCTAATTCTGGCGCCTCTGGCTTATTCTGCAGCCCCCCAGGCTCAGTCCTGCTGCCACCGTGATATGTGGTGTCCCTGCGCTCGGGGGGGCCGGCGGGGCGGGCAGGACTCCGGCAGAGCGGAACCTCGCACCCTCGGCCTGCAGGGCCCACAGGGCCATCTCCAGACACTGCAGGCCTGACGCCCGCGCCTCCGTCCCCTGATGGGGTGGCTGGGGGTTGACAAGTGTCCACCCCGAGCCACGCACCTGAGTGACCTCCGTGAGGAGCGTCCGGCCCCTCACTGCAGCCTTCTCTTTCCGCTTTCCCCGGCAATCCCGATTTGTTGTTAGAGACACGGGAGTAGTCGCTACCCGTGCCTGAGGCGGGTGGTCAGGGTCCGACTGATGGAGCCCCTCGCAGGAGGGGGGGTGAGTGCAGGTCCCCCCTTCGCTCTCTGCCTGGACCCGACGTTTCCAGGAAGCAGGGAGTATCGGAGTCCTTGCCCCCTGACCCAGTCACCCGTTCGCTCAGGCGTTAACTTAGGGACATCGGCAGAGTCACAGGTGACGTGTGTGCTGCTTGTAGTGGCGAAAACTGGGACCCACTTAACGTCCGGCAGAAGGACAAGAGTCACAAATCGTGGAGTACTTGATGGCTACCGTTGGAGCTGCTTTAACGGCAACAACGTAAGGAAGCGCTCACACTGACGGAAATAAGAAAGCGGACGCACGCCGGCTCCCGCCTGTAATGGCTACAAGGTGACGCGGTGGTGAGGTCGTGGGTATAAATGCCGCGCCTGCACACGTCTGTGCCCACAGAAAGGATGGCAAGAAAGCCAGCGACCTGGTGGCGGTGGCACTGAATGTTTTCTCATGCACGTTTCCGTCTTTCTGCGCCAAGCCCGAAGCATCTTTAGCGTCAGGGAAAACAGGCTTAAAGGAACCGGGGTCATCGCGGCCCCCGGGCTGGCCCCTGCTCACCGGAGCGTGCTGCCCGAGACCAGCCAGGCTGGCTGCTGCTGGCCCTCAGGCGGCTGGGGCGGTGTCACCACCGACGGGGACAGTGTCCTTGCTGTCCCAGGACTCCTCCTGTCTAAGGAAGGAAGGAGTGAGCAGACGAGACGGGGACGCTGGCGGAGTTATGGGAGCTGGTGCACGTCGGTGCGTCCGAGGGCTCAGCGTGGCAGCGCTCCCCGGTGCTCCTGCAGGCTCGCCGCCGTGCCCGTGAGAAGCCCATCGACAGGCTGAGACCAAAATTCCACTGCAAAGAACAGCACTGCAGGAACGCCCGTGGTAAGACACGAACGGAATGACCCGGGCTCCCCGATGCCAGGCCACACGACAGTGGGTGCTGGCAGCAGACGGGCCTGCTGAGCCACGATGAGGACGCGCGCGCAGAAATACGCCCGGACGTCTCCACTCTGCGCCCGCAACCCCGCAACCCAGGAGAAACAGGCACGCTCCTTTATGAAAGGCGGGAACTGCCGAAACTCAGCACAGAACCGGGGCCTGGCTCGGCCTGCGCCTGTCAAAGGAAGCGAGTTCACGGTGTAAAACCTCCACCGAAGCAAAGAGGCTCAGCCCCAGGAGCGTGACCGGCAAATCCTGCCAGGCCTGCTCAGGAAGGGCTCACACCCGTCCCGCACCATCTGCTGCGGGAGGTGGAAGAGGGGGGCACACGTCCCAGCTCGTGTGACGGCAGCGTCACTGATGCCACGCCGTCGCAGCCTTCACGAGAATAAACAGCCGCAAGCCGTGCTCTTCGTGAGCATGGCCCCCCGGCCCTCAGCACGGCGCTGACAAGGCACACGCAGCGGCGTGGGAAACGCCAGCACCCCGGGAGGCTGAGCCGCATTTCAGACCCAGTCCTGCAATGGAGCACGTCCACGGGCCAGAGCACGGCCGCGTGATCTCCTGCACAGCTGCAGGGACGCACAGAATCCAGCAGCCTCTCGCGGAAAAGTACTGCGCAGGCCAGGAAGAGAAGGGATCGCCTCACCCTCCACAGGGCACCTCAGAGCAGCCGCGTTAGCATCGTGCTCGTCGGCAAAGGACAGTGTTTTCTCTCGAAAATCAGGAGTAAAGCCAGGACAGCTGATCTCACTGTCCCCGTTTAGCATCGTAGCAGTGGTCACACAGCAGCGAGGGAAGAAAGGAGCTCATGCCTGCCGGGGGGAGGAGGGAGCCAGCCCACCCGCGTTCCCCGGCGGCACCGCCACCCGCGTTCCCCGGCGGCACTGCCGTGCCCGGACACCCCCCAGGCCATCTGCAGAATGCTGCTGGAGTGAGGTTAGTGTGATTGCAGGACACCAGGTCGTTGAACAGAAGCGGATTGTATTTCTCGATGATCAATTGGAAATTCAAATTAAACCATTTATTATACAGCAGTGCCCCAAAAAACCAAAACCATGAAATATTTAGCTACAAACCAAAGAGGAAGGTGCACGCACAACCCGAACGCCGAAGAACCTGGAGCACTGACAAGAAATCAGAGAAGACCTAAGTCAGCGAAGACCACGCTCGCGGTTGACTCAGTACGTTCTCCCTAAATCGGTGTACAGATGGGTACGCCCTCAGCCACACTCCTGATAGGGTTTTTTTAAACTGACAAACCTATTCTAAAATTTTTGGGAAAAAGCAAAGAAACTAAAATAACCAAACTTTTGAAATAGAACAAGGTTGGAAGGTGCATGCTGTCTGATTTCAAGATGCGGTGTGAAGCTGACGTGACCGACACGTGACGTCAGTGAGCGGACACGTTGGGTCAACAGGGCCGCACAGAGTCCAGAAATAGACCTGCATCAGCACGCCCACTGATTTTCAGCAGAGGTGCGGAGGCAGTTCCGTTCCATGGGGAAAGGGTGGTCTTTTCAGCAGGTGGTGCTGCAGAAATTGGACATCCGTTTGCCAAAAAAGAAAAAGAGAGAAAGAGAGTCACAGCCCTGTAAGGCTTGGAGAGCCATGAAGCTTCTAGATCATTCTGACCTGGGGTTAGGCACCCGTTTCTTTAATAACACTCAGAAAGCACAAGCCCACGACAAACAAATGATAAACTGGATAAATTGGTAACTGTTTTTCGAACCGCACTGTTAGGAACATGAACACACAGGCCACCCGCCGGAAAACAAGGTCGTAGCTCACGCCTGAACTTAGTCATTAGGGGAGAATCACCCCACGCGCCCCGCCACACCCCCCCGGACGGCTGCCGTCGTTATCGGTCAGCACGCAGGGCTGGGAGCTGGAACTCCGGGCTCTGAAAATGCCTGGCCACCCACCCCCAGCCCGGCACCGCTGCTCCCCAGTAACGCACCCGAGGTCTGACCCTCACGTTCCCCAGGAACCTCTGTGGACACGCTCAGTACTGAGAACTGTGCCCCGGAACGTGAAGTCCACGTCCGAGTCACCTCCCTGTCCCCCTGACACTGAGGACGTGCAGTCCGGTCTGAAACAGCCACATGCAGAGCTCCTCACGGGCAGTGGCCACAGGGTTGGGACTCGCAGGGCACCTGGTCAGCTGTCACACACACAGCAGCACGTCCTCCCCGCTCAGGCGCCGCCCTCCTTGTCCAGGACCCGGTCGTTGCTGAGTCAGCAAGGGGAGAAGGACGAAGGAGGTGAGGGGAAAGGCTGTGCCTGTGTCTGGGCGCAACAGCGCACACCGCGCAGCCGCCCCGCGGGGCCCTGTCCCCTTTGCCTCTGATGCTCGTGGGTCTGCTTTGAGTCTCCCCGAGCACCTCGAACTCTGCACTTCAGAGGTGTTGAGAACAGGACTCAGTGCCCTGAGCCACAGCCCAGGCCGCCCTCTCCAGAAGCCTCGGCCCGAGTCCCCTGCGTCACTCCGCACAGGCGGGCAGACACCCCGGCGGCCCCGTGGGAGGCTCACGATCGGAACTGGGTTCTGTCTGAGCGGAAGCCAGGAGGCGCTGGGACTCCGCGGTGTGTCCTGGTCCCAGTCATGCCACACCGCTGCCGACACCACCCCTGCTCCTTAGAGGAAGACGTGGCAGAGGTGGCTCTGGGCCCTCCTACACCCGGACGCTGCTGCTCAGCCTGAAGAGGAGGGAGGCGAGGAGGGGGGTCGCCTCAGCCCAATGCCCCTCGTCCCCCCGCCCAATGCCCCTTGTCCCCCCGCCCAATGCCCCTCGTCTGCCCCTCTGGCGGCCCAGTGCCTGCTGTTGCCTCGGGCGTCTCCTGTTCTCGCTCCCTCGTCTCTGTGCGGCCCCCTCCAGCACCTGTGCCTCCTACCCCGCACCTGCCGTCGTGTGGTGTCGGGCACCTTGCTTTCCGTCTCCGTGTCTGCACGTTCCCATTGTCGTTGCTGTTTCGTTGGGGGTGGTTCTTACGGTTTTTAAATACAAAGGAAAGCATAGCGATGAGAAGCAGACCCCGGGACCCCTGTGCGCGGGCGCAGATGTGAGGGGACGTCTGGGGCTCTTTGTCTGTAATCAGAGGTCACCCCCCGGGCACCAGGGAGACACCGTGTTCCCAGTGAGCCCACTCCTGTCCCTGGGCAGTCATCTCGTTTCTCAGCCACGGTCACACGAGCACATGCGCGCAGCCGCCTTCCCCACCGGCCCTGGGGTCCCCGTCCCTGGCACCTGGTGGACCACAGGTCAGGGTGCACTGCTGTCCCAGTCGTGGGAAGTTGGGTTGCTTCTGGTGTACGAGTATTTCCTTTCCTTTTGTTATTCTGGGACTTTACAGCTGACTTTTTAAGCGGGGCGTCGGCCAAGTTTATGTGATGACGTGTGTGACGAAGTCCGTCCTTACTACTCGAGCGAGTGACGGTGCATCTGAATAGAGGAGGCTTAGACCCTAGCTTGTTACTTGCTAGAAGGAGATCTCTCTTAGACACTGGTCGTGCACGCTCGTCTGTGGCCCCAGCCCACGTGCACACACGCAGGCCAGGGGCCCTTGCTCAGGGGCCTTGGGGTCCTGCATGCCGCTCCCCATTAGCTCCGAGGACCAGTCACCCCCACTGGTCCTGGCCTCAGAGCCTCCACAGCCAGCGGAGTGGAGCGCAGCTCCCTCACACAAGGAGGAGGTCAGTGGCCGTGCAGGCCACAGGGGCTTGGGGACCAGCCTCCGCGGGTACCGCTGCGCTCTGTACTTGACGGTGGGGCGTGGCCTGTGCTGGCCAGACTGGAGGACCCAGGTTCCTCGGCGTGTGGGGAAGAGGGGCTTTTTTCTGGCAAACAGTTATGTTTTGGCAGCTGAACTTAATTTGGTGTTTCTGTGGTGGCAGATCCCAGAAGAACACGACCTGGAGAGTCAGATCCGCAAGGAGCGGGAGTGGCGGTTTCTGCGCAACGCCCGGGTCCGGAAGCAGGCCCAGCAGCTCATTCAGAAGGGTGAGGGGCGGGGCCGGGTGGGCGGGGGCGGGGCCTGGGCAGAGGTGGGGCGGGGCCCGAGCGAGGGTCCAGCGGAAGTGCCCATCTGACTGGTGGCCTCTCCCCACAAGCTTGGCTCCTGGGTTTGACGGCTCCAGAGGGGGAGGACCCAGCCCTCCCAGGCACGGGTGGGGTTGAGCTGGCCCCCCTGCCTGTCCCGGAAATAATATCTCTGTCACCCAGAGTCCGTTCCAGTCACATTTCACCAACCCTTTTACCAAATCTGCCAACAGATGCCCAACCGCCCATTTGCATGGCCCCAGCCTCCGGGGTGAAGTGGCAGTGGGGGGGGGGACGGCCCCTGCTGCAGAGGACACTGGGCCGAGCCGGTCGTGTGCAGCTCTTGCAGGAGCTGGGGAGGTCCAGGCAGAGGCAGGGGCCCCTCCCAGGCCTCACTCCGGCCCCCACTGCCCTTCCGTTTCCTGTGCCTCTCCACACGCCCCGCCCCGCGGTGCTGCAAACCACTGTCCATGCTCACTGTGAGGTAAGACCCTCTTTCTCTGGGCAGGCATCACAAGGCTGGACGACCAGATATTTCTGAACAGGAACCCCGGCGTCCCCTCCGTGGTCAAGTTTCACCCCTTCACGCCGTGTGTGGCCGTCGCTGACAAGGACAGCATCTGGTATGCGTGGGGCTTGTCGGGACCCGCCCTTCCCTGGCTAACAGCGGGCCCAGGTGGTGTGAGCCCCCTCCGCCCCTCCGCCCTCCTGGCCTCGAAGCCCGCGGGCTGCGGCCAGTGGCAGGGCCGTGAGCACCCGGGGAGAAAGGGCCCTGCTCCCCTCTCCTAACGTCGTCCCCACCCCAGTGTCACTGGAGGTGGGCCAGGGTCCCAGCCACGGGTCACGAACCAGGTGGGGATGAGAACTTCTAGTGTTAGGACTCTGCCGTCCCCACATCGTGACACAGGCAGGGCACAGCTTACGCTCATCCAAACCACGTGTGACAGATGTGCAGGCAGGGGTCACTGTCATTGCCATATGGGCACCCAGAGTAGTTTATAGCAAGTATGGCCTTTATGTCCCAGAGAAAGTACTCTTGTTGTAAGCATACACACACACGACAGAGTTTACTCTTCTAACCGTTCTTACGTGTACAGGCCAGTGGCAGTAAGTAACGTGTGTTCACGTTGTACCGTCACCTCCATCTCCAGAACCTTCCCATCTTGCAAAACTGAGTCTCTGTCCCCATTAAACACTCACTCCCGCCCCCACTCAGCCCCTGGAAGCCTCCCCCCTACTTTCTGTCCCTATAAATGTGACTTCTCCAGGGACCTCATGAAACTGGGATCACACAGCATTTGTCCTTTGGTGACTGGCTAGAGCACAGTGTCCTCGAGGTCCACCCATGTTGAGGTGTCGGAACTCCCTTCCTTTTCAGGGCTCAGTAATACTCTGTCATCGGGCTGGACCACGTCCTATCCATTCGTCCATCAGTGGGCACTTGGGCGGTTTTCACTAAAAAACTGTTAGTATCAGGTTTTATTTTTTAATTTTTTAGAAATATGTTCATTTTTAACACAACTTCAAGGAGAGCGAAGTGTAAAATAGAATAAAGTCGACCTTACCTGTTGGGTGGCTGTGGTCGGAAAAGGAAACCAAGTCGGCTATGGCGGAGTCAGGGAACCAGGCCCTTTAAAATAGAAACAGAAATGTTTCTGGAAGGTTCCGAGGCAGTCATGTTCCTCGTAACTAACGCGATCAGGGGACGTGACGTTGTTCAGTCTTCCCTCTGCCAGGCACAGCGCTAAGTCCTTTGTGTCTGTCCATACTCACCTGATTGTCACAACGTGTTTCCGCCGTGTGACTGTCGTAACGCCGCTGTGAACAGGGCACACAGGTCGCTCAGGTGTCCGACCCACCAGTGGAATCGGATCCTTTGGTGACCGTTAATCATTCTGAGGGAGCTTCCAACTGCCCCCAGCAGCCATGCCCTCCCGACCCGTTGTCCTATGTCACTGATGGTGGCCGTGCGGGCGGGTGTCATGGCCTGAGCCTCTCTTTTCCCTTCAGTTTCTGGGACTGGGAGAAGGGGGAGAAGCTGGACTACTTCCACAACGGGAATCCTCGGTACACGCGGGTCACCGCCATGGAGTACCTGAACGGCCAGGACTGCTCGCTTCTGCTCACGGCCACAGGTGAGGGCGGCAGGGCTGGGGACCCAAGCCTGGACGCAGAGGTGGCCAGGACAGAAGCGAGACCCCGGCACATGTCTGTACGGTTTCCGTTTCTTCTGGCAAAGGGTCTGGTCGTGATGGAAGACCACCGTCATAAAGGGGTCAGGCGGCCCCTGGGGGACAGGGCTTCCCCCACGAGTCACCAGTGTCAGTCAGTGTCCCAGGAATGGTGTCTGCTCCTCTGGGACCCGGCCCTTCCCTGACCTGAGTGGGACCATTGGCCACTGGGCCCCAGGGGACCCCGGAGGACGCAGTACGCGGGCACCACTGTGACCCGTGCGGGGGTCTCCAGCCCGCCTCGCGTCCGCCCCTTCCCTTCAGGTCAGGCCCCTCTTCCTGACACTCAGCCTCACGACCTGTCACGACCTCCCATGGCCCCCTTGTGACCCCACGACCCCCCTCACGACCCCCCACGACCCCCTCATGACCCCTTAGTCGCAGTTCCTACCAGCAGTGGGTCTCACCCGGATGTTGTGGTCTGAAATGTCATTTCACCCTCACTTGTGGCACCGTGACAATGCGATGCCACTGTTCCCTGTGGGTGGGAAGTCACCGTCTTCAGAAATGACGGACGTGGGGGAGGGGGCAGGGGCTGCATGAGCGAGGGGGAGAGGGAGAGGCCACGTGTTCACCAGGAAGGAGAGACGGCACGTGGGGACTCGGGCCCCCCTTGCCGCCCACCTGCCGGGGACACGTGCCCTGTGCTGAGTGCCAGGCAGGTGGAATGACCTGCCAGTTTTCTGACCCAGCTGGCCAAGGTCACGTCTGCGTGTGGTGTGCAGACCCAGCTGGCCAAGGTCACGTCTGCGTGTGGTGTGCAGACCCAGCTGGCCAAGGTCACGTCTGCGTGTGGTGTGCAGACCCAGCTGGCCAAGGGAGTGACAGGCACCAAAGGCTGCCTGGTGTGAAGTGTGGGTGGGGGAGTGGCCTGGGGGGCCATGGAGCCGGGAGGAGGCGTGGGTCCCCACCCGCCTCTGCCCCGACGTGCGTGAGGGCACGGCACCCGGCGACGGAACCAGAGCTGGTGGACCCCGTACAAGGGGCCACCGGGCGAGGGACCCAGACGCCCTCTTCCCCGCGGGGCCTGGGCTCCGATCACCCCCTCTTCTCTCCCCCAGACGATGGCGCCATCAGGGTCTGGAAGAATTTTGCCGATTTGGAAAAGAATCCAGAAATGGTGACGGCTTGGCAGGGGCTCTCGGACATGCTGCCAACGACCCGAGGTGCGTCCTCCCCAGGGGCAAGAAGGGGCATCCCGGGACTGCCCGGCAGGGGCAGGAGACGGGGTGGGTGTGGGGAGAGGGGTCGTTGCGACGGCTCCCCCACCTCCCCGGCCCACCAGGCGCTCCCCCGGGAGAGCACGTGTGCGCTGGCGTTGGCCGACCTCTGAGCGCCTGAGCGTGCCGTGGGCCTGCGCGCTGCTGCCCCCAGCCCTCACCCCTGGCTGGACGCGAGTGTTGCTTGGGGAAGCACTGCCACCGGTAGGGCCTGGGCGCCTGCTTCTGAGCTGCTCGCGCCCACGTGAATTCCAGTGGTCGCCGGCTGTCCTGTGCCCAGGCCGCGGGGGCCTCGTGCGCACACCTGGTCTGCTGTGGGCTGCCGGGCCTGGGTGGCTGCATCTCCGCTGGGCACAGCTCTGCATGCGGCCTGTGAGGTGGCACGGCGGCGCTCTGCAGCAGGGGCGGCACAGGCCAGACCCACCTGCTGTCCTTCCTGGAGCCAGGGCAGGAGTCAGAAGGGTCCCGTGGCCGCAGCTCCTGGCCTCGCTGTGGTGGAGCAGCAGTCATGGCCACTGTCGGGGTCGGGCCATCAGGGTCAGGGTCTCAGAGTCAGGCTGTGGGGGTGAGGGTCGGGCTGTCGGGGTCGGGCCATCGGGGTCAGGGTGTCAAGGACGGGCCATTGGGCTCTGGCCATCGGGGTCAGGGGGTTGGGGTTGGGGTCAGGCCCTCGGGGTCACAGTGTCTAGATGCCCACAGTCGGGGTCCTGGCCTCCCTTTAGCGTGCCCCCATGGCCGCCGGTGCTGCCGTCAGTAAAACCGCCTCCTGCCCACTCCGCCCGCCGCGGGGACTCCCGCATGTCCGCCCACGTCCCCCGTCCCGCGTCTGTGTCCTGTCTGTGCTCAGCACGCAGGGCCTCAACAGACAGCCCAGGACAGACGGCTCCTGCATGTTGGTTTTAGAAACGTAGCCTGTTTTAAACTTTCTCCATGAACAGAGTAGCCATCCAGATGCACCCACCCTCCAGCGTCTCCGTGCTGCCTGGGCCCCTCCAGGCCGGGTGGTGGGCCAGCGTAGGTGACGGGCAGCCATCGCAGTGTCCCTTCTCTGTGGTGCTTTTTCCCATGAGAGCAAAAGCCGTGCTCTGGCCCCCCGGACCCACTGCCCGCCCCTGAGCCCCATGCGGATAGCCCTGCTGGGGGCGGGGGGCCGAGGCCATGATGACCCCCCGTGGCTGACACCCGTGGTGTTCCGGGTGCTCAGCTCACAGGTTTCCCTGCGGGACGTGTGACAATGACCCGCATTGTCCCCTCAGGACACATTTCAGTCCAGAGCTCATGCCACCATCTGAGGCCCCGGCTGTCCGCCAGCCCCGCCACTCAGGACGCCTGCCCAGACCACTGCATGGGGCGGGCAGAGGAGGGGCGTGGGCACGCAGGCTGTCCTTGCAGCTGCCCGGAGCACGTGTGTGGCCCTGAGGCTCGCAGAGTGGTCGCGCCCATGGCGCGCTCTTGCTCCCACTCGGGGCGTGGCTGCCGGGAACACAGCCCGCAGGTGTCACGGGTTGGGGGCCGTGCGGCTGGGAAGGACGGAAACTGGGCGAGCGGGTTGACAGCACAGCACAGCATCCGTCCTGGCCCCAGGGTCCACTGCAGCCCTGACCTGAGAGTGGCTCCCCGCTGTGTAGACACGTGTGTCCCGCCCCCCGCCCCTCTCCCGGTTCTCACTTGCTGAGGGGCTCTGGGTGGGTGTGGGGGTCTCTGGGTGGGCACCCTGCACCGTCCCCAGCTGCTCGACCACAGCCGGCCTGTCCCGGCCCTCTGCCCTTCAGCTGGGCAGCAGTGGGCTCGGTGAGAGGGGGACCCCCCAGGCAAGGCCGTGCCTGTCGGCATCCCTGCTGTGGCCTCGGGGACCTCCTCAGGCAGAGGGAACAGCCCCCGCTCGCTCCCCGGGGGCTCCAGGTTCCTCCCGTGGGCGCTCGGAGCCCCATCTGCTCCCCACCTGCCTGCACTCTCCCTGGCGGCGCCCCGGAGCAGGAGGCCCCGCACAGCCGCACCCCCATTCCTGGTCTCCCGAGAACACCGGGCACGAGGCAGGTGGGAGGGTGACTGGTCACCAGACCCAGAGGCCTGGGCTGGCCCAGCAGTAGAGTGGGGCCCTTGCTGTGAGGTCGCCGTCACTTGCCGCTGTGGTTGGTGCCGGAAGCGCAGACCCTGTTTGCTGCAGGAGCTCCTGGCCCTGCTCGCGGAAGTTTGTGAGGTTCGGTCCCTGCGTCCTCACCTTAGAAGAGCTCTGGCTCGCGTGTGCACATGCTCACACGCGTGTGCCCCTGGGGACGCTCCCCTCGCAGCCCCCCTCGGAGCTGAGTGCACATGTTCTGAAGACGAATCAGCGATGGGGCCACAGGCCTGGGCAGAGTGCCCTGGACACAGCAGCCCCTGCGGGGCCTCCTGGCTGACCGCCAGGCCTGCTCCTGCCGTGTGGCCGCACTAACCGTGTGCGTTTTGGCCACTAACCTCCCCGCACTGACCACACCGTCAGCCCACACGAGTGGCCACGCGGCCCACACGTCTGCATGCCCGGGCGCGTGGAGCCTGGTGCCGAGTCGAGTCGTGTTCCTGGGGGAGCCCCAGCGCCCCCCCACTTCCCGTCTGCCAGCAGCCCTCGTTTGGGCCGACAGCAGTGACTGTGCTCGGACACCTGTCTGGTGCATCGGCCCTGAGGCCCAGGCCGCCCGGCGAGGAGGGCCCGTGTTCACACGCACGTGCTGTGGCCCGGCGCTCTGCCTGCGCCCCCCGCCCCACCCCCTTTCCGCCTGGCGCTCGGCTAACCCTCCGGTTGCTGTGATTTGAGTGGTTTGCTCGCCTGGCCGACTCGCCCTGCATCAGACCCACGATCCCTGTCTCCTCGCAGGTCTGGCCCGAAAGGTCTCGATCTATCTTGACCACAGTAAGCAGGGAGGTGAGTGCCTTCTCTGTCCCTGTGACCCCCCAGGCCCGGGGGCAGGACCGGCCCTCTGCCTGGTGGCATCGTGGCACACCTGCGGTGCCCTTCAAGGCTGGCAGGAGGTTAGGGCTGTGGCCTGCCTTTGTCGTGCCCACGCAGACCCACCCAACGCAAACAGACATCGGCCACTGAGCACTCCGTGGGCCTCACGAGGCACAGCTGCAGGGAGGACGCGCCCTCAGGGCCACCTGCCCTGGCCTGTGCACTGCAGGCAGGGGCTCGAGCCTGGTGGCTCCAAATCCCATTCCCCCCCCCCCCCATCTGCACCGCCCACTCCTGGACCCTCACGACACTCAAGGAGGCTCCAGTGTCCTCGTCCTGCCGCAGGTCCCCATTCTGACAGGGCTGCCCCCGCCCGCAGACCCCACTCAGCAGGGCGCCCGCGTCACAGCCCATGAGAGCAAGGCGTCGTTCCAGACCGAGACTTGTTTTCCCACCGAAACCGTCGAAAAGACGTTGTTCAGAGTTTAACGCAGGGTCTCGGCGGTGCGCGTAGCGAAGTCCGATCGTAACCCAGACGCCGTGCGCCCTGCCCGGGTCCGCCGTGCGGCCGTCAGAGCTGCCAACCTAGACGACAGGCCTTCCTGCCGGGGGGCGAGGTGGCGCGGGAGCTGCGGAGTGAGAGCCCCCCGCCGGGGAGCCCCAGTAGTGGTCCGGGGAGGAGACAAAGGCCGGGGGTGCTCTCGGGGAAGCGAAGGGGACAGTGCCGTCCCCAGAAGGAAGCCTGTGGGTGAGGTGACGTGGTGACACTGCTTCGAAACGGGTTTTAGTTTTCGGCCAGCAGCCGAGGGGACACAGTGTTGCCCCAGGCCCAGGCGAAGGTTACCGTCCCGGAGGCTCCGGGCGGAGGTCGCTCCGGGCAGTTGCGGCTCCAGAGGCTCCGGCGATCGAATTCCCTTTGCACAAAGCGCGTCCTTTCTCTCCCGCTCTCAGTACTGAGGGACAGCAAGCTTCACAAAGCCAGACGGCAGGGGTCATTCTTGGTCATTTGAAGAGTCCAAGTTCAAAGTGTGACGGCCTTCTGGGAACGTCTGCCTCGTGGCACTCGCTCTGCCAAGCCCAGGGCTGGCAGGGTCCCGGTGCCCGGCACACAGGACACAAGACGTTCCCGGTGACTGCGGACACACGCTTCAGTGCTCCGTGAAGAGCCTCCTGGCGCGGCGTCCAGACGAGGGAGAACGGCGAGGAAAGAGCTAGAGATGGACCGTGTGCCACCCGCGGGCTGCAGGAAGGGAGCCAGCCGTGGGGCGCGGCCCGTGGGCCGGGGCGGCCGCAGCGGGACGAGGGGACAGTGGGGACAGAGGGCCAGCTCGGGCTCGTCAGGCACAGGACAGGGCCTCTCCCTCTGAAAACCCTTAGAGAAGTGCCACAGGCCACCTTTCGTGGTTGGGGACGGGCCTGCGGGGGGCGGGGGCCGAGGGGACACACGTCCGGGGCCCGTGTCAGGATAGAGCCGGGGGATGTTAGGCATCTCTCTGTCCCGGGGGGCGCCTGCCACCCCCGCCCCTGCAGTGAGAGCAGCCTCACGCAGAGGCACACGGCTGTGGTCTCGTGCTGGAGACTGGGCAGTCCGTCTGGCTGGGCTGAGGCCTCAGCGTACGCAGAGCCCAGGCTCCCGGTGACCAGTCGGCCTCCATCCAGCCGGTGTCAGCGTGGGCAGGGATCGGGGTGGGGCCTGTGGGGGTGCGGGGTGGGTGCTCCCCACTGTCCGTCCCGGGCGGAGGAGGGCAGGCATGCTCACAGGTCAGCACTCTGCCGGGTGGAGTGACGGGAGACCTCCACTCGGTCAAGGTCACAACGTTTGTATGACACGAGACTAAAGCACAGCCGTCCGCTGGTTCCTTCCGCTCGTCACGAAAGGGTCTAGGAGCGTCACTGTTAGTGGCCTTTAGTGACCAGTTCTCGTGACATCACCTCCCCCGGCCCCCCCCCCCCCCGTGTCCGGAAGCCAGGACGCAGGGCTGGGCGGGGAGGGTCCCGGGTGACCCGGTCCCTGGCTGCGTCCCCTTTCTGGGGGGCGGGCCATGGTCTGTGTCGCGTCCTCACATCCGGTGCACAGACCGCCTCCCATCTGAGGGGACACGGCGGGGACAGTGCTCAGCCGCGGGGTTTGTTGGGGACAGACTGGGCAAGTGAGGCTTTCACTGTCGGAGACGTGACTTCTCAAAAACTGCGTAAATGAGGCCGGCCGGCCGCTGGCAGTGCATCGGGGCGGCGGGGGCACGGCTTTCGATTGTGTCCTCTCCTACAAGCATGTAGACCCAAATCTCCCTCTAAATAGCCCCTCCTGTGCCGTTTTCCTGCCGCCTTCAGGAAGGGCTTGCTCCCCGCCCGGGCCCGGCGTGGGGAAGGGCCACCCCGTGTCACTCACACCGGCCGTGTGTGCGGCCCCGCCGGCGGAGGTGGCAGCCGCAGGGCCCCTGTTGGGTCCCAGGGACCTCCGGTCCTTGAGCTTCGAGGTGGCCAAGAACAGGACACATCTCCACACCCAGCACCCATGCTCAGGCCACCAGGGGGACGGGCGTCTTGAAGGGACTTCCCTGGTCCGGCGCTGTCCCCCGAGCAGGGACCTGGGGAAGCTCCAGCCCGGACTCGGGCACACTGGGCTGAGCGCGCGTGGGGCTGGGCTGAGCGCGCGTGGGGCTGGGCTGGGGCTCCTTGATGCCAGCTGGCCCAGTGACTGGCTGCCCAGGACAGGCCCCCCTGGTGACACCGGAGTCTGTCTGTCTCTAGGCGCGGGGATGGTGGTGGACTGGGAGCAGGAGACTGGCCTCCTCATGAGCTCCGGGGACGTGCGGATCGTCCGCGTCTGGGACACGGACCGCGAGATGAAGGTGCAGGTAAGCACCTGGCCCAGCCCCTCCACGCGCCCGCCAGCCCCCACGGCATTCCCGCTGCGGGGAGGGGAGGCCGTGCGGCACGCCGGGTGGAGAGTGTAGGCGGCCTGAAGCTTCTAGAAAGGCCGGGACCCAGGGCGCACGCACATTGCCGCGCGTGGCGTGACGGGGCCGTTCACCTTCAGGTGGTGACTTAGCTGCACAGGAAGGAGCGTCAGACAGCAGTGGCCGAAGGGCTTCAAGTGAGGACGAGTCGTTCACACTGGGCTGGGAGCCCCTCAGGGTGTGACGTCACTTGTCATGGGAGGGAGCAGCGTGTGGGTTCTGCCCAAGACCCCCGGGAAGGCGGCCGAGGGGACGTCAGAGCGCAGGTTGTTGGAGCCTCCTGTCCGCACCACCCACCCTCCACGGGGGAGGCCACAGTGGAGGCCACCCGCCCTCGGCCCTGTCCTCACACCCTTCGTCATGCCGCCTTTTGGGGGTGCGGCAGCGGCCCCCCACCTCGTCCTGCACGGCTGCATGGGGCTCGGTGATGGCCGGCAGCCCCTCGTCCGGAAGGCACCTTCGTGGCTGCCTGGGGCCCCGTGGGCAGAGGAGCGTGGCCGGTGACTCCGGTCCCCAGGCTGTCGGGTCCCCTCCTCGTGAGCCCCGGGCCGGGGACGTCCACTTCGCCCTGCTGGCCTCCGTCCTGGCTCCTGTTCTTCCCTGGGGAGCGCCCAGCCCCGGAGGGGCGGGGAGGAGGTGGCTCCCAGGCACCCCCCGCTTCCTCGACCCCCGTCACTAGGAGCGAGGGGGTGCCGGCGGGGAGGCCCCCGCAGGAGGAGCCGCGCTGTTCTCTCCAGGACAGAGGGAGACGCAGGAGCTTTAATTGGCGCCCAAAGCCCCTCGTTACCGGGGGGCTTGCCGCCAGCAGCCCTGGGGACCCTGCTCGCGCGCCCAGGTGCAGCCCGGCTGTCACTCAGGCGGGCGTGGGCCTCAGTCACGGTGGCCCCTCGGGGCCCGCAGGGCTTTGGCGGCTCCACTGGTGCAGAAAAGGCGGTGGCAGCAGGCCCCCCACCCAGTGTGACAGGCACCCCCCGCAGCTGCAGGGGCCTCACCGAGATCTCTGTTCGGCCCTAGGACATCCCCACGGGTGCTGACAGCTGTGTGACAAGCCTGTCCTGTGACTCCCACCGCTCCCTCATCGTGGCCGGCCTTGGTGACGGCTCCATCCGCGTCTACGACAGGAGGATGGCGCTCAGCGAATGGTAATTCCTCCGCGCCTTCTGCCCCCGCCGGCGCCCTGCAGGCACGCGTGGGCCCAGGCGGAGGGAGACCCCCGAGCCACCCGTCCTCCCCACGGAGCCCTGCCTCCCGTGAGCGTGCACAGGGCACAGGGGCCGGGGGCCAGGGGCGGGGGGTCGGGCCGAGCTCGGGTCCCGGGGCCGTGCCCGTGGACACGAGACACCAGGGAGCGCACGCACGGGTAGGCCCGGGCGCTGGGGGCCACAGCCGTCCCCAGCCCGGCCCCCGGCTCTGACGCCGCCCCCCGCCCGCCCCGCAGCCGCGTCATGACGTACCGGGAGCACACGGCCTGGGTGGTGAAGGCCTGCCTGCAGAAGCGCCCCGAGGGCCACATCGTGAGCGTGAGGTAAGGAGCCCGTGCTGCGCGCACGGCATTCCCCTCCCGTGAAAACGTGCCCGTGGACTGGACACGGCTGTGGAACGATGGTGGTGGTCCAGGGCCGTGCGTGCTTTCTGTGCCAGGACTGGCCGCAAGGGTCAAGGCCGGCTGGCGGCCGGGGGACGCGGCGGGGCATGCCGGGCGGTGGGGGCGCCCACGGTGGGCACAGCGGCCCCTGCCCGGTACGTGGCTTGGGCGTTGGCCCCCGGATTTGTTTTTGCTGCCACCGAATCTGTGCTGAGGGCAGCAGCTAGTCATCTGTCCGTTAAAGGGACAGCAGGTGGGATTCAGTGTCACAGCTGCCATCTCTCCAAGGAGACGCTCGCGCCTTGTTCGTAATGCAGAAGCGGAGCAGGCCCCAGGCAGGAGGGAGGCGGCCCCCCTGGCACCCTAACACTGATGTCGGGACGGGGAGTGGACCAGTAACTCACCTCCCCCTGCCCCCGCGTCTCCGCTGCCGCTCGGCCTTGACCCCTGGCCTGCTGCCACTGCTGGCGATGGCAGTCCTGGTGGCCGGCGTCAGTGGGTCCGGGGACCGGCGTGCCCTGGCCCGACGTCACCGTGACCCCCTCTCCGCAGTGTGAACGGAGACGTCCGCTTCTTCGATCCACGGATGCCGGAGTCCGTGAGCGTCCTGCAGATCGTGAAGGGGCTCACCGCGCTGGACATCCACCCCCAGGCCAACCTGATCGCGTGGTAGGTGCCGGCCTGGGGAGGGTGCCAGGAGGGGCCGGCTCTCCTGCAGGCCTGCCCGCCCGGGACAAGGGCCCTGACGGCCGGCCTCCCTGTCCGCAGCGGCTCCATGAACCAGTTCACCGCCATCTACAACGGGAACGGGGACCTGATCAACAACATCAAGTACTACGACGGCTTCATGGGCCAGCGGGTCGGCGCCATCAGCTGCCTGGCCTTCCATCCACACTGGGTCCGTGTCCACACGCAGGCGGGGGCCTGGGGGCCGCGGGCGGGTCTGCAGCAGCGGTGGGGGCGGGGGCGGCAATGGGCCCCGGGCCCCCCGCCCTCCCGGGTCCAGGGGCGCGGCCCCCCAGCGGCCCTCGCTCCAGGAGCAGCTCCAAATACCCCGTCACTCAGGAAGGTAGCCCCGCCCCTCCCGTCACCGGTGGCCCCTGCACTGACGTCACCTGTGGAGAAACCTTCCCGTGAAAAGTGCCGGGGAGCCCCCCGCCCACGCACGCACGCACGCTCGCTCCCTGGGGGCGGTCCCGGGGTCAGGGTTCCGCCCACCCGCGTGCAGCGTGGCTCTGACGAGACACACGGCGTCGGGTGCCCGGCCGGTCCCTGGGGGCCCGTCCTGCGAAGCGTGGGGGCCCGGGGGGCGGAATGGGGGGCCTCCCGGGCGGCGCCCGCTCACCGGCCTCTCCTCCGCAGCCGCACCTGGCCGTGGGCAGCAACGACTACTACATCTCCGTGTACTCGATGGAGAAGCGCGTCAGATAGCGGCGCCCGCCCCGCCCACCTGGCCACTGCGGGCTGGCCGCGGGCCCCGCTCTGCCTGTCTGCCTGTCTGCCTGTCTGTCTGTCTGTCTTCCCCGTCGCGCCCAGCAGCCCAGGGAGGGGGGCTCTGGCGCGGTCTTGGGGTACGCCGGCCCCTCCCCCGCTGAGACCCCGCCCCCTGACCGAGGACGGGCTCCGTGCAGTCTGTCCCGTTTTGGGGTTTTCTTCTGAGAGTTTTAAAGGGGAAACACACCCATTACATTTTCCCAGTGACCCCAGCGTGGCGGGTCCCCAGGCTGCCACCGCCCGGCAGGGGCGAGCAGGGGGCCACATCCTCCCGCGGGGGTGCTTCTGGGACGGTTCCCCGCAGCCTGGGAGACGCTGGGGGTTCAGGGCCGAGCTCAGAGGAGGCCGCGGAGCCAGGCCCCCGCTCACGCCCCCACGCGGCCCCCGCCCACCCCTCCCCCCCGCACAGGCGCGCCCTTGGGTCCCAGCGTGGGCCTCTCACCACGGAGCCCCCAGGACGGCCTGTGGCTTTGGACTTGGGGGCTCAGCGCTGCCTGGGGCCACGGGGCAGGCTTCTGTCGCAGTGACAGTGCCCCGTGCCCGCACACGGGTACACGCGTGTTGCCCACGTGCACGTGTGGAGGCACAGCGGGAGCCGAGTCTGTGGGTAGCAGTGTCCTGTCCCCACTGTCCCCCCACGCCGCGGAGCCCAGGGAGGACCCTGGAGGACCTGCGGCCGCGGACGAGCAGCACTTGGAAAGCAAAACGCAACCACGATGACGACGTGTGAAAAGCGTTTTTCCCACTTTCCTCGGGAATCAGGACTATTCAGAGGTAGAGGAGGGAGGTGACTGACTGATTCTGCCATCGGGGCCGCTCGTCCTGGGGACGCGAGGGCCGTGACGGAGCCGGGGTCCCCTTGCAGGCAGGTGCGGTCCCCCGTCAGCGAGGGCGACTCCGGCAGGTGCAGCCCAGCCCATGTGCACGGGGCGGCCCCCTGCTGCCCGGGGACCTCGTGCTCCCACCCGGCCCGCCTGCTTCCCTGGGTTCTGGGTGAGCCACGTGGGCACAGGAAGGCCCTCACCCCCGTGGGCAGGTGACCCCCAAACCTTCCGGAAGCCGAGCTCCACCGGACACCGGGAGTGTCTGACTCAGAGCAGTTCCATCGCAGTCTGGGCTCACACGCGGCTCTGCTTTTCTCGGACGAAACCTCAGCGGGCCACCCCGCGCGGGGCTGCGTCCCCGCAGGTCTGACGCGAACACTCAATCATGACGCTCACTGAGCTCCAGGGCCTGACCCGCAGGCTCAGTCCTCTCTATTTATTTCACCCAAACGAGAATCGGAAGACGAGACGCGGGACTGTAACGTGCACACACCGTGGCCGACAGCGAACTGTCAATAAAACAAGTGCAGACGTCCCGGCGGCGGCTCCGTCCTTTGCAGATACTGCGCACCTGCCCTGGTGCCCCAGCAGCCACCAGGCTGCCCAGCACCGTCAAGCCCCCCGGGGCCACACCCAGCCTGCAACTCGGACCCTTGTCCCAAAATCTGGGCTCAAACCTACAGGTGCAGGAGCCGCCCGGCTCCGAACCTTGGGGCACACGGGTCTCCTCATGAGGACACAGAGCTTCCCCCTTCCAGTTAGGACGCGCCACAGCCCCACACGGCCGGAGCCGGGGAGCTGCGTGGCTGGCCGCCTGCCTTCTGTGCTGGAGGCTTGAGGGGGAGACCCGAGCCCCATCTTCTGTGGCTTCCATGGCCGCCCCCTTCCTGTGGCTCAGGGACCCCGAGTCCCTCCTCACAGCCAGCAGCGTGTTCCACCTCTGACCCCAGCCTGGACAGGGCACCCACGTCAGGGCCCCTCCCTGGCACAGCCCCTGTGTGCAGATGGGACCTGCACCCCTCAGCACCTCCTTGAGGTTGGGGGTGGGTCCTGAAGATGCGTCCACAGGCCTGCAGGGTGTGAGGGACACAAGGGACACGAGGGGTCTCGGTCGTTTCATTCGAACCTCACACCTCGGTTGTGGCTTCCTCACATGGCTTGGAAACAGGCTCTTGTCACTTGCTGTGACAGGAAGTGGGGGCGAGGCATCCTGACCCCTGGGCTCTCTCAACGGCCATTCCGCCAGGGTTTGGGGGCCGGGCAGCACCCCAGGATCTGGGTATGCCAGCCGCCCTGCAAGGGGGTGATACGGAGTGAAACCCACATAGGACTGGATGTGCTGGTGTGTGGGAGGGAGCCAGCCTGTGCCCCACATCACCCTGGACACAAGGTCACCTGTCACCGCCACGGCCCACCACGAGGCCGTCGGCTTCTGGGAGACCCCTGGCCTGCTACCCTGCGTCGGCACTGCTGAGGGCGGGGCCGGGGCCTGGTGTGGTTCCTCGTTCCATAAGAGATGCCAGCGCCGCGGCGATGGGGGCAGGAAGGGACCCGAAGGCTCCAGGTGGGTCCTCGGCCAGGGGATGAGGGGCAGCCCACTGCCGATGGGCTGTGGCCAGGGGCTCGGGGGCCCAGGAACACTCAGAAAAAGGGTCAGGACACAGGGCCCGGGGTTCCCAGGTCCGTGTCCTGTGGCTGCTACGGCACGTCACCATGTCGGCTAGCAGAGCACGTGCACAGTCATGCTCTGGAGTTCCGGGGGGGCCTCACTGGGCCGGAGTAAGGTGCCAGAAGGTTCCTCCTAGAAGGTCTAGGGAGATTGCGATTTCTGATCTTCCCAGCTTCTGGAATCGTCCGCACTCCTGCAAACCCAGCAATGGTGCCCCCCACCCTGTCCTTGCTCGAGGGCCCTGGGACACCCAGCCCCCTGGGGAGTCCAGGACGCTCCCACCTCAGTTGTCTGACGACAGGACAGCCCCGGCTCCCATGGTCAGGAGTGACGCCCTCCGTCTGCAGGCCTGGGCAGGGACGCCCACCAAGAGGGCCCCTGACGCCCGGGCCGACCTGGGGCAGGTGGGAGGACGCTGGGGTGGGAAGGACTCTGCCCCTGCCCTCGGGGTGGGAGTGGGGGTGGCCAGCCGGGGCCCCTGCCCTCCGGAGCCTCGTGCGGACAGGCACAGTGGGCAGGCGCGGAGCCCGGCCTCAGCCCGTCGTGGAGCCCCCAGCTCGGCGTCTGCTCAGAGGTGGGGAGGGAGCCGTCGCCATGGCAACCCGGGGTCTCAGCGGCTGGAACTCCTGAATTAAATGACAGTTTGTTCTAAACAAGAAGGATGTGCGGCGTTCAGGCGGCTGTGCCCAGCATGCTTCAGTGGAGAGAGTAATATTTTTCCTATTAGCATCAGTTTTTCTGTCACTGGGACTTGAGTACAAATCAAGTGCTCATAAAAATGAAAGATGGACGCACGGCGGGAGCTGACCACGCAGGGAGGCGGCAGCGACCCAGCCAGGCGGGCTGGCTGGCCCAGGCTGGCCCTGCGTGGCCTCCGACAAGGGCCAGGAGAGACAGCCCAGCCACACCAGGTGCCCCATCGGCCACAGGCACGGCCCACCCAGGGGACGGACAGAAGCACCCTCTGTGGCGTCTCGTGGGGCCGTCCTGGAACCACCACGTGTAGCACATGGGGCTCAGAGTCTCCTGGGGCCGGTCGTTTTCGGCCCAGGACCATCGGAGGCGTGTCGCACAGGCTGTCCTCATCCCGGGACCTCAGCACACGGAAGGCGCAAAGGCACGTGTCCACCTGGGGGACACAGCCCAGACACCTGTCCACGCAGGGACCTGGGGTGTATGTGTGCATGTGTGCGTGAGAATGCAGCGGCGCCCCGTGTCCAGTTGGCCCCGCATGGCCCTGGACGAGAGGCTGTGCAGAGCGAGTCTGGCGCTGGTTTGGGATTAATTACAGACACTCTGGGGGTCTCGGCAGGTCCCCCCGGGATAGCCTGAGGGGGTAGCCTCTCAAGGTGACCCTGTTGTTCAGGCTCAGTCACAGGCTGGCCGAGTCGGCCCAGCCCCGCTGTGTGGTATAGGGTGGGCAGCGGGGTGGGGGGAGCACAGGGTGGGCTCACCGCCTGGGGACGAGTGGGGACAGCCCAGCGGCCCCCTTTCTTCTCCACCTTTTTAACCACAGTCCTTCCTCCTGGTCACAGCTTGGACGTCACTGCTCTGACAGGAGCTGCAGCCATCAGCTGCCTGTCCCTGGAGGGGGCAGGCACCCAGGCCCAGGTGGGCGGGGATGGACGCCCCTGGGAGCCCTGTGGGTCCTGGAGGGCGGCCCGGCCTTGGGGGTCAGGATGAATGAGCCGGTAGAGAGAGAGTTGTCAGCCCGAGCTCACCGTTTCCTGGTGATGCGGCATTCTGTCCACTTCTCAATAGCAAAAGGCAGAAAGACCCCCGAGAGGTGGGTCGCAGCCCCCGGGGCTGTTTTTGTGGGCTGGGGTCTCCTGGGCCTCACCTGGAGGGGCCGCGCCTCCACCCACTCGTGGGGAAGGACAGGATGGGGCCCGGGGCTCATCCTACGCTCCCCCCACCTGCTCGTCCTGGGACCTGACTCCCTTCCCTGGGACAACACAGGGACTCGTAATGACAGTGGTGGTGACACACATCATGAATGCACTGACGGTCCGAGTTGTTCACTTCAAAATGGCTGCGTGTTGAGTGGCCTTCACAGCAATTGAGACGTGACAGAGGCAGAATGACACTGGCGAGGTGGCCTGTAGCGCGGCCAAGTCAGTCCAGGGGTGAGCCGGGGTTTGGTCGTGGGGAACAGGCCTGGGGTCCTTGCAAGTCAAGGGGGGCGGGGAGCTGGGACCCAGCAGCCCCAGGCCAGCAGCCTGGTACCTCTGACCGCCGAGTCTGGTGTGGGCTGTCACGCCGCTGCTGCGTGACAGCGGGCCCCAGACTCGGGAGCTACGGCCAACAGCTGTCACCATCACTGTGTCTGAGGGCCAGGCACCCAGTGGCCCAGCGGGCGGTCCTGGCTCAGGTCTCCTGCGGGGCTGCTGTCAGGCTGTGGGCCAGGACGGGCCCATGTCCTTCATGCCCCCCAACCATCTCAGATGTGTCCTCACTCCCACCACGTCCAGTGCTCGGCAGGCCACACTGGCAGAGGTAGGAGAGGTGACCCCAGAGCTGACTCGTCCCCCAGCGCTGCGCCCCACATGGAGCCCCCCCCCATCTGCTCCCCGGCCCCTCCCTGCCCAGACCTCTCCACGTGG
>PVJL010012734.1:0-35646 GCA_004026885.1 Lyroderma lyra | reverse complement strand
TTAAACTAAAAAGCTTCTGCACAGCAAAAGAAACCATCAACAAGGCAAAGAGACAGCCAACTGAATGGGAGAAAATATTTGCCAATAACGCATCAGATAAGGGTCTAATATCTAAAATATATAAAGAACTAATAAGACTTAACAACAAAAAAACAAACAACCCAATTAAAAAGTGGGCAGAAGAACTAAACAGACACTTTCATTTTTTTAACAATTTGAGTCTTCCCTATTTTTTCTTAGTATATCCACCAAAAATTTGTCAGTTTTGTTGATATTTTGACTTCAATAATTTATCTACTGTTTTCCTTTTATCATTATTATTATTATTTTTGCTAATGGGGCAGAGAGGACAGGGTAGGGCCAAGGGTAGGGGCAGGGCTTGGGCGGGCAATATAAAAGGGAGAGAGGTAGAGGGTGGGTGAAAGCCCGGAGTGGGAGTATCTACTGTTTTTCTAATCTCTGTTTTATTTATCTCTGCTCTCATCATTTCTTTGTTCTGCTAGCTTTGGGTTTAGTTTGTTCTTTTTCTAGTTTCTTAAGTATTTCAGATATTCCCTGCTTTTAATGTAAGTTTTTATAGCTACGAATTTTGTGCTTAGCACTGCTTTCTCTGCATCTCATAAGTTTCAGTATATTGTGTTTTCATTTTTATTTGTCTCTAAGTATTTTCTAATTTCTCTTGTGATTTCTTCTTTGATCCACTGGTTGTTTAAAAGCCTGAAACCTATGTAATCCTTGCTAACAGATGTCACCCCAATAAGTCTAACAATAAAAATGAATTAAAAAAAAAGTGTGTTGTTTAATTTCTACAATTTTGTAAAATTTCCAGTTTTCTTTATGTTATTGATTTCTAAGTTCACACTCTTGGTCATAGAAGATACTTCATATGAAATCTACCTTTTAAAATCTCTTGAGACTTAATTTGTGACCTAACATATGGTTTATGCTAGAAAATGTTACATGTGCACTTGAGAAGAATGGGTATGCTATTGGGATGTATGAAGTGTTCTGTATCTGTATATATCTCTAAGATCTTGATTTATTATATTTGTTATGTACTCTATTTTCCTTTTTTTAAGTTATTGGGGTAACATTGATTAGTAAAATTATATAGGTCCCAGGTGTACAATTCTATATTACATCTTCTATGTATTGTATTATATGTTCATCACCCAGAGTCAGTTCTCTTTCCATCACCACATATTTGTGTCCCTGTCCCTTTTCTCCTACCCTCCTCCCCACTTGCCCTCAGGTAACTACTAAATTATTGACTATGTCCATGAGTTTTGTTTCTTTGTTGCTTTTGATTTTATGTCAACAATCCAACTAAATTTGTCCATCCCTTTCCCTTATTTTACCCACTCTCCCATCCCTCCTCCCATCTGAAAGAAGTCCCTTTAACATCCTTTGTAGTACTGGTTTGGTGGTGATGTATTTCTTTTAACTTTTCCTTATCTGAGAAGCTCTTTATCTGTCCTTCAATTTTGAATGCTAGCCTTGCTATATACATTATTCTTGGTTGTAGATCCTTGGTTTTCATCACATTGAATAGTTTCTGCCAATACTTTCTGGCCTGTATAGGTTCTGGTGAGAAATCAGCTGAGAGTCAACTGGGTATCCCCTTATAAGTAACTACTTGCATTTCTCTTGCTGTTTTTAGAATTTTCTCTTTCTCTTTAACTTTTGGTATTTTAATTATGATGTGTCTCAGTGTGTACCTGTATGGGATCATCTTGTTTGGGACTTCCTGTGCTTCCTGAGCTTGTATGTCTATTTCCTTTGCCAGGTTAGGAAAGTTTTCAGTTTTATTTCTTCAAATAATTTCTTGATCCCATACTTTTCCTGTCCCTTCTGGTATACCAATGATTGTAATATTTTTACGTTTAATATTGCCCCAGAGGAATCTCAAACCATTCTCATTGTTTTGGATCCTAGTTTCTATCTATTCTGGTTGGATGTTTTCTGCTGGCTTTTCCTGCAAATAAGTGCTTTATACTTCTATTTTATGAAGTTTGGTGACTTTTATTCCATTCTTTGTTTCAGTTATGTAGTCATTATCTCTGTCTGGTCCTTTATAATGATTTGTAAGTCTATAATGCTTGATGTCTCTCCATTGAAATTATCATTCAGGTCCTTAAATATTTTTATAATCATTGCTTTGAGCTCTGTTCCCGATTGGTCATCTGTCCCCATCTCTTTAATTCTCTGGTTTCTCATATTTGCAACCTCTCTGGAGCCTACCAGCTGCAGTTGGTGTTTGCTTCTGACACTGGGTGTACAGAGGTCTGTGGGGGAGGGGTGTTTGTGGCTTTGTTTTCTTTCTGTGGCTCCAGGGGTCATGCAGGGAGTTAGGGTGTGATTGCGCCTTTCTGTTCTCAGTTTGCCCCATGCACAGATTCTGCCCTGAGCTTTGGAGTCAGCCCTGTGTGCTGGTCTTTCCAACTGTCCTGGTTGTGGGCTAAGAAATGCATGCATGCAGCCCCCTTTCTCCTCCTTCCTGGCCAGAGCATTCCTGCTGCAGCTCCTCACTGCCCAGTGGCTTCCCTTCCTCTGGGAACCAGAGTGAAGTCCAGCCACTGCTTTTTGCTGACTGGTTTGCACCTCCTGGGGCTCAAAGTGAGGTGGGTGCGGTATCTCACACCCCCACCTCTGGGCCTCCTTTCCTCTGTCCTGTGGACCGAGTGAGGCCTGAAGCACCACCTTCTTCTTCCTCCCCCAGTGCTAGAGTTCCAAGTGGGGGCTGCTCTTCTTTTTATTTCTCCTTTGTTTAACCCTCTGCCCACCTGTAGTTACCTTAATGCAACAGGTGGGTTTCTTAGTTGTGATTGTGTGTTGTGTAGAGGGCCCTTGGTTGAGGTATAGGTGTCTTATTAGTTGTAACCTCCAGAGGAGTTTTTAGGAGATTCCCTCTCAGCTGCAAAAGGTCTGAGCAGGTTGGGCTGGGAGAGGCAGCTGGTATGTTTGTGACTTTGTTCTCCTCTGAGTAACGGTGACTGCCAGACCACAGTGGCCTATATCCCCTCCCTTGTCACTGGAATTAGCTGCAGTGTGCATCTGTTACTGAGGAATTGTCTCCCAATTTATCAGGCTGGTACATATTCTGCTCTTTAATCAGAGACTACTACAGTTTGTTTTTTTCTGGTAGCCACTACTAGCACTAGGAGGTTGTGGAGGATGCAAGTTCTGGGAGGGTAAGGCAAGGCAGCCAGGTTCTGTGGCTTTGTTTTCTGCCTGGCAGTGGAGCTGTTAGACCAGAGTTGTAGCATTTCTGTAGTTGGTCTTTGCCCTGAGGTATTTGCCCCATCACTGGGTTTAGCTGTACTATATGCATATACTGAGCATTAAGGTAGGATTGCTGGGGCCACAAAGAGTGCACCTGAAGTCTCAATACTCTCCTCTCCCAGGACCACAGTAAACTCTGGGCTGTATCCTGTAGCCCCTATCTCTGCACTTCTCCCTTCCCCACTCCCATTTGTCCTGATACACCCACCTTTAACTATTCCATGTGTGTATCTCTCCAATGTGTTTGTGTGTTGTGTAGGGAATCCTTTGTTGAATTATAGCTGTTCAACTTGTTATAACTTCAAGGGGAGAGATCAAGGGGGACCCCTCATGCTGCCATGATTCTGACGCCACTCTTATGTATAACTGAAAGTATGGGGTGGCCAGGAGGAGTTGACTTGAGGGTTAAAATCAACTTTTAACACATTAATTTTGGTATACTATTAACTAACCAAGTAAACATGCTAAAGAAGCAATTAGATAAACATATCTAAAGTTCAAGAGAGAGGTCCAGAATAGAGTTATAAAAAAAGGAGTGGTTTAAGAACTGAGTCTTGGAGTACTCCAATATTTAGAGGGTTTTTTTTTTTTTCATGTTCATTCATTTATTTATTCCCAAAGAGCAGAAATATTTAATGGAGGTGGGGGGCAGAGGAAAGGACCACAGTCTGAGAGGCAGGTAACATAGTTCTGGGACAATACAGGTTGTGTGACCTTGGGCAATACACCATTTCACTCTGGGTCTGTGTTAGACTCAAACCAGCATTTTAAAATTGCAGGCTACAAGTCTGAACCCACAGAGTTCCTAGAATACGTGAGTACCTAGAATACGTGTGACTATTTAGCTTTTCATTATACAAATCAAGCTTGTCCAACCCACATCCCACAGGCCACATGTGGCCCAGGATGGCTTTGAATGTAGCCCAATACAAACTCATAAATTTCTTTAAAACATTACAAAAATTATGCACAAACTTTCTTTCTTTCTTTCTTTCTCTCTCTCTTTTTTTTTTTGCTCATCAACTATTGTTAGTATATTTTATGTGTGGCACAAGACAATTCTTCTTCCAATGTGACCCAGGGAAGATAAAAGGTTGGACAGCCCTGATATAAATGAATGAATATAGCTAGCTCCCGGTTCATGAATATCAAGAGTTGCTTGCAATATTTTGCTAATAAAACTCTGCTGCAATGAATAACCTTTTACATATGTCATTTCATATATATGTGAACAAATCTGTAGCACAAAATTACATTTATAATTTTGATAGATTTTATCAAACTTTCCTTAATGGAAATACCACCATATACTTCCATTAATAATGTATGATGGAGTTCCCTGGTGGTGTAGTGGCTTAAGGCTTCAGCGCTGGTGCTGTCAGTGCTGTGGCCTTGGTTCGATTCCCAGCCAGGAAACTACCCACATACAAAAAAAAAAAAAAAAAAGTATGAGGATTTCTTATTTTCAGTTATGATATAAGGAGTTTGGAAGTTACCACACTATCCTAACAAGTAAAAAGCTGAATAGGCTGAAAAATAAACAACTCATTTTGGATCCATAAGGGAGAGGAGAACACAGGACAAACTACTGTCTCCAAGATTGGAGAGACAGACAAATGAATACAGGGGGTCATGGCTTATCAGAGCAAAGACATGTGAATGGAAACCATAGCAGGAACCAGTGTCAGGGTAGGAAATGCAGAACTGTAATTGATGAATTGTTGGAGGTTCAATATGGACAAGTCTCAGAGTTGAAAACTCCAGGGCAATCAGTCACAGGAGAGCCCCCCCACACTGTTGAGATTTCTCTCCTGGAGCTCAACCAGGTTCCCATTGTAAATATTGGATAAAAATCTCCTCATGTTTGCAGCAGGAGGAGTGGGAAATAAACTATTTTGAAATATGCCAGACCACTCTGTTCTTAACAGGACCTGCTTTCAGGAAAAAATAGGTAACTAGAGCCTAACTGGCTTGAGTATTGTCAGAGCTTAACTGTCCCAGGGGAAGAGAAATACCCAACTCCAGCCTCCTCAGGCCATCTTGCCTCACATAAGGGGTGAGAAGAAAACTGAGAAACACTTGTGAAGTTCACAGTCCAGAGACATAGGCTCACTAAAAGACTGAGATCTAATTGTAGGACTATAGAACGCTTCCCCTCCCCTGACACCTTACCACCACATTATAGTAAAGGCCTACTTATAGCAGTTTCTTTTGCCCAGTACATTATGTCTGGCTATGAAGAAAAATACATAAAGCATACTAAAAGGCAAAAAACACACTTTGAAGACACAGAGCAAGCATCAGAATGAGAGATGAAAGGAACATTGAAATTATCATAATGGAAATTTAAAATAACAATGATTAATATGCTAAGGGCTCTAAATGGCTAGACAGCATACAAGAACAGATGTGCAATGTAAGCAGAGAGATGGAAATCCTAACAAAGAGCCAAAAATAAATGCTAAAGATAAAAAACACTGTAACAGAAATGAAGAATACCTTTGATGGGCTTATTAGTAGACTGGATATGATTGAGGTGATAATCTCTGAGTTTGAGGATACATCAATAGAAACTCCCAAAGCTGAAAAGTAAAGATACTGGAAAACAAACAAACAACAAAACAGAATATCCAAGGACTGTGGAGTAAGTACAAAAAGTGTAATATGTGTAATTGGAATACCAGAAGGAGAAGAAAGAAAGAAAGAAACAGAAAAAACATTTGAAATGATAGTGACTAAGAAGTTCCCCAAATTAATGTCAGAAACCAAAATCACAGCTCCAGAAACTCAGAAAACATTGAGCAGGATGAATGCCAAAAAACTACACATAGGCATGTTTTTTAAAATTATACAAAATCAAAGATAAAGAAAAAATCCTTAAGTAAACTACGGGGGGAAAACACCTGTAAAAGAACAAAGATAAATTACATGCAACTTCTTCTCAGAAACCATTCAAGTAAGAAGAAAGTGGAGAGTAATATTTCAAGTGTCAAGAAAAAATGCCACCAACCTAGAATTCTGTACTTTGCAAAATTATCATTCAAAAGTGAAGGACAAATAAAAACTTTCTCAAACAAAAATTGAGAGAATTTGTTGCTAGTAAATCTGCCTTGCAATAAATGTTTAAATAAGGAAAATAATTTAGGCCAGAAACCCAGATTTAGATAAAGAAAGGGGAAGCATTGGAGAAGGGGTAAGAAATAATGAATAATTAAAAATGTTTATTTTTCTTATTCTTAATTGACCTAGCATATAACATTTTGTTCAAAATAATACCAAATATATTCAATTACATTTATCTATGTCTGTATGCCTATGTATGCTTGTATATAAGTAAAATAAATGACAACAATGATACAAGGAATAGGAGGAAGTAATTAGAATTATTTTGTTTTTATATTATATTCACATTGCCCATGAAGTGTTATAGTGTTATGTGTTAGAATAGCTGTAAATGTAAATGTACATTTCAAACTCTAAGGTAACCTTGAAAAAAATTTTAAAAAGAAGTATAACCAATATGCTAACAAAGAGAAAAATGAAATCATTTAAATGCTCAATTAAAATTATGTATGAAAATGTCTTTATTTCTCTACATTCTCACAAATATGGTATACATTTTTTTGTCAATGTAGGGGAACAGGATATCACAGTGTCATTCTCCTTTATTTTCTTATTATAAGGAAGATTTTAGTATTTGAAGTATTTATATTTTCTTTCTGTGAACTGTCTTTTGCTTGAATATTTTTAAGGGAAAAAATGAGTTTTAGAATGTTTTTTGAATGATATTATAGACCAAAAAATACTTTTGTCATATAATTTTAGATTCTTTTGAAAAAGTATCCTAAAAAAGAATTGGAGAAATTTGTAAGGAACAATGATTTCACTTATATATGACCTATAGTGACCTATAGTGACCTTACTGTATATGAAACACAGAACAAAACTGAATGATTCCTATAAAACCTCTAGTACATTTATCTTCATAATAGTTGAGTCAGAGAATTTATATTTAAAAGACTTGTTGGAGTGACATCAGCAATATGGCAGAATAGGAAGTTCTAGCCTGTATTCACTTACAGATACACAGATTTAATAATGACATAAATAAAAAAATACCTTTTTTGGGATGTAAGGTGTCAAGGTCATGACACCTTACTGAGTTGTTTGTACAGTGCTGCCAACATAAGTGCACGGTGATAAGTTTACAAACTTAATTGTCAGATTTTGGGTGTGATGACAACTCTGATGGCCATTTCAGAAAAAGAGTTCCAAAACTGCTTTGAAAAGTGGATTAGGCTCTGACATTGGCACATAGCTTCCCAAGGGGAATATTTTGAAGGTGACCATAGTGATATTCAGCAATGAGGTATGTAACACTTTTTCTAGGATTAGTTCATAAAATTAATTATCTGAATATATATATATATATATATATATATATATATATATATATATATCAGACACCTAAATATATAAAGTAACAATTGACAGATATAAAAGGAGAAATAGAGAGCAATACAATAGTAATAGTAATAGTACACTTCAATATTCCACTTTCCTTTTTTTTTTTCTAATCCGCCATTTTGGATCTCTCTCTTTTGTGAAGCAGGGCATCTCTTGCTGCTGGGTGCATGCTGTCTTTGTAACTGCTTCTGCAAAAACCAATACCCCACTTTCAACAGTGGATATAACATCCAGACAAAAAATAAATATGGGAACAGTAGATTTAACCAATATTGTAGATCTAATGGACCTATTGAACATATATAGAATATTCTGTTCAATAGCATCAAAATACATATTCTTCTCAAATGCATATGGAACATTCTCAAAGATAGATGATAGGTTAGGTTACGAAAAAGTGTCAACAAATTTCAGAAAATTAAAATCACACCAAGTATTGTTTCTAATCACAATGGTCTAAAATTAGAAATCAATAATAGAAGGAAAATACACAAATATGTTAAAGTTAAACAACACACATGCACATTGGGTCAAAGAAGAAATCAAAAAGGAAATCTAAAAATGTATTGAGATAAATGAAAACAAAAAAAGAAAGTACCAAAAATTATGGGATGTGGCAAAAGCAGTACTAAGAGGGAATTTTATAGTGATAATGCCTGCATTGAAAAAGAAGATTTCAAATGAACAACCTAAGTTTATACTTCAAGGAACTGGAAAAACAAAAACTAAGCCCAAATTTACAGAAGGAAGGAAGGAAGTAAAGATTAGAGTTGGAAATAGAGAATTAAAAAAAAAAAACAAAAAACAAAAGAAAAATCCGCAAAAATAAGTGTTTTGAAAAGGTAAACAAAATTAATAAACCCTTTGCTAGACTAAGAAAAATGGAGAGAGGACTCAAATAAATAAACTAAGATAAGACATTACAACTAATGCCACAGAAATAAAAGTAATAATAAGAAACTATTATGAACAAGTATACACCATCAAATTGGATAACCTAGAAGAAATGGATAAATTCCTGGAAACATACAACCTATCATGACAGAATCACGAAGAATTAGAAAAACATAAGAAGACTTTTAACGAATAGGGATATTTAATCTGTAATTTAAATAAATCTCCCAACAAAGAAAAGTCCAGGACCAGACGGCTTTCCTGTTGAATTCTACCAAATATTTAACAATTAACACCAGTCATCCTTAAACTCTTAAAAAAATTGAAGAAGGAACACTAGTATCATTTTATGAAGCCAACATTATTCGGATACCAAAGACAAAGACACTACAAGAAATGAAAACTGTAGATTAATATCCCCAATGAACATATATGCTAACATTCTCAATAAAATGTAAGCAAGTTGAATCCTAGAGTATATTGAAAGCATCATACACAATGACTAAGCGAAATTTACCCCTGGGATGTAAGGATGGTTCCCTATAAGCAAATCAATTAAGTGACACTCACATTAACAAATTGAAAGATAAAAATCACATGATTATCTTAATACATGTAGAAAAAGCATTTGACAAAAGTCAACACTCTTTTATGATAAAAACTCAACAAAGTAGGTATAGAAGGATTTTACTTCATAATAAAGGCCCAATATGAAAAGCTTACAATTAACTTTGTAATCAGTAGTGAAAAACTTAAAGCTTTCTCTCTAGGATCAGGAATAATGAAAGGATGCCCACTCTCTTCATTTCTATTCAACATAAATACTCACCGGAAGTCCAAGCCAAAGCAATTAGGTAAGAAAAAGAAATGAAGGCATTGAAATCATAAAGGAAAATTAAAATGATCTATGTTTGTAGAGGATATAATTTTATATATAAAAAATCTTAATCATGCCACAAAAAGCCCTGTTAGAATTAGTAAATAGATACAATAAAGTTACAGGATTCAAAATCAACATACAAAAACCAGATGTGTTTCTATACACTAACAACAAATTATCCAACAAAACAAAATAAAACACACAACTAAGAAAACAATCCCAATTATAATAGTGTCAAAAAGAATACAATACCTAGGAATTAACTTATCCAAGGAGGTAAAAGATTTGTATACAGGGAACTATCAATTATCAATGAAATAAATTAAAGAAGATGCAAATAAATGGAAACACATTCTATGTTCATGGATTGGAAGGCTTGATATTGTTAAAATGTCCATATTACCCTAAGCAATCTTCAGATTCAATGCAATCTTATAAAAATCCCAATGATATTTGTTATAGAAATAGAAAAAAAAATCCTGAAATTTGTATGGAACCACCAAAGATCCCAAAAGCCAAAACAATCTTTTTTTCTTTACTTTCTCAATTACACTAGACATACAATATTGTATTAATTTCAGGTGTACAGCATAGTTATTAGACATTTATATAACTTACAAAATCCTCATTCTGATACATCTGGTTCCCATCTGATACCATATAGTTATTACAATGTTATTGACTCCATGCCCTATGCTGCAATTTATATCCTTGTGACTATTTTGTGACCATGAATTTGTACTTCTTGATTTCTTCCCTTTTTCACCCACCCCTCCCACCTTCTTCCCATCACCCTAACAAATCTAGTACCCATCTGACACCACACATAGTTATTGCAACATTATTGACTATATTCCCATGTTGTACCCTGTGTCACCATAACTATTACTTTGTAACCATCGAACTGAACTTCCCAATCCCTTCCCCTTATTGCACTCCCTCCCTCAACTCTTCTCCCTATCTGGTAAAAAAAACAAACATTTTCTATATCTATGAATCTGTTCCTGTTCTGCTTGTTTATTTTCTCCTTTGGATTTCACCTATTAGCAAAGAAAGTCAACTTGCATCTGTCTTCCTCTGTTTGACACTCCACTCAGTGCAATACCCACCATGTCTTTTGATTGGAGTATTTAATTCATTTAAATTGAAAGTAATTGTTGATATGTAGCTATTACCTTTTTATTATTCATAATTTTGCTGTTTTGGTTTTTTTCAACTTAAAGTAGTTCCTCTCACATTCCTTGTTATACTAATTTGGTGGTGATGAACTCCTTTAGCTTTTTCTTGTCTGGGAAGCCCTCAATTTGTCCTTTGATTTTGCTGACTGGGAATTGAACCCAGGCTGTGGTGTTGAGGCCACCCAAGCCTAGCCACTACAACACCAGGGAATCCCTGTCCTTTGATTTTGAATGACAGCCTTCCTGGGTAGAGTAATCTTGTTTGCAGGTCCTTGCTTTTCGTCATGTTGAATATTTTCTGCCAGTCCCTTCTGGCCTGCAAAGTTCCTGTTGAGAAATCAGCTGACAGTCTTATGGGAGCTCCTTTATAAGTTACTAGTTGTTTTTCTTTTACTGCTTTTAGGATTCTCTCTTTGTCTTTAACATTTACATTTTGATTATACTGTGTCTTGGTGTGAGTCTATTTGGGTTTACCTTGTTTGGGACTTTCTGTACTTCCTGGACTTGTATGTCTATTTCCTTCACCAGGTTAGGTAAGCTTTCAGTCATTTCTTCAAATAGGTTCTTAATTCCTTGCTTCTCTCTTCTGGTATTCCTATGATGCCAATATTGTTATGCTTGATGCTGTCCTAGAGGCTCCTTAAACTATCTTCATTTTTTTCAGAGGGGATTCTTTTTTCTTTTTGTTCTGATTGGATGTTTTCTGCTACCTTGTTTTCCAATTCTCTGATTCGATCCTTTGCTCCATCTAGTTTGCTGGTGATTCCTTCTGTTGCAAACTGAATTTCAGTTACTGCATTCTGATTTTCTGACCGGTTCTTTTTTATAGTTTCTATGTCCTTTTTTAGGCTTGCTCTCTGTCTTTTGAAGTTTTCACTAAATTCCTTGAGCATCCTTATAACCATCTTTTTGAGCTCTGTATCTGATAGGTTGCTTTCCTCTGTCTTGTTTAGTTCTGGAATTTTTCTGCTGTTCTTTTATTTGAGATGCTTATCTTTCTTTCCTCATTTTGGATGACTATATTTGTTTATATGTATTAGGTAGCTCTTCTACATCTCCCAGTATTAGTGGATAGCCTTATGTATAATAGTAGGTACCCTGCGAGTCCCTGGCATTGTCTCCTTGGTCATCTGCACTGGGTGCTCCTGTAGATTCTGGTTTGGTGCAATGCTCTGCCTGGAACTACTCAGCAAAAGTCTCAGAGCACAGTGATGCTGATGCTGGTCACCGCCTGCCTGGGGCCTGCAGACTTAAATAGTTTTCCAAGAAAGATTGCAATGTAGGCATGGCTGGCTGCTCACTGGAGAAAGTGCCTCTGGCATTGAGGAAGTTGAGTGGCGTGGGGTCCCAATGAGTCAGCAGGGTAGAGGGATTGGAGTTCATCAGACCAAAAAGGTTCAGATTTGGCCATGTCTGGGCAGGCACAACACAGGCATGATGGTGCCCACCAGCTGGCTGCATGGGAGGAAGACCTACCCAGGAAAAATTGGGACTGTTCTTCAGCCCTCACCTCAAAGTTACATACCTCAGTTTGCCCCCATAATGCCTCCAATGCCCCCTGAATCATTGTGCCTCTGCTGGAGTCCAGGGTGAGTATCTGTGAGTGACTGTCTGCACAGTCACTTTAAGAGGATGTCTGGGTTTCCCACAGTCTTCTGTCCCAACCAGATGGTTGGAGTCCCCACTGTTTTTCACAGTCAGATGTTATGAGGCTTCTCTTCCTAGCACCAGTGCTCAGGGCTGGGGAGACTGGTATGGGGCTGGGGTCCCTTGCTCCTCTGTGGGAAACATCTGTGGCTGAGATATCCCTCCTGATTCCCTACTGCTACCAGAGTTTTGTCTCCTTTCGTGTTGTGCCCCACCGACCAGTCTCGATGTGGCCTCCTCTCCTTTGTGTTCTTAGTTATAAAACTTCTGTTCTACTAGACCTCAGATGGCTCTTTGGATTGGTTGTTCAATAATTTCATTGTAATTTTAATGTGTTCATGGAATGAAGTAGGCACAGTGTTTACCTACTCTATCATCTTGGATCTCCTCACAAAATAAACTTAAGAAAGAACATAAAGCTGGCACATCATACCTCCTAATGTTAAAATATATTACAAAGCTATGGTAATTAAAACAATATGACTGGTATAAAAATAGACATATAGACCAATGAAACAGAATATAATAGAAAGCCTAATATAAACCCACAGATATATGAAAAAATGATTTTCAACAATACACAATGGAGAAAGAACAATTTCATCAACAAATAATGTTAGAAAAACTGGATATCTGTATACAAAAGAACAAAATTGAGCCCTTACCTTACACCATACTAAAAAATAAACTCAAAATGTATTAAAAATTCAAATGTATGCCTGAAACCTATGTAATCCTTGCTAACAGATGTCACCCCAATAAGTCTAACAATAAAAATGAATTTAAAAAAATTCAAATGTAAGACCTGGAACTGTTAAATTCCTAGAAGAAAACATAGAGGAAAAGCTTTTTAACATTTTTCTTGACAATGATAGATATGATGTGTCACTGATATGGATAGACACCAAAGCACAAACAGCAAAAGCAAAATTAGACAATTAGAACTACATGAAACAAACAAAAAATCTTCATTGCAAAAAAACAAAACAAAACAAAACAAAACAATTAACAATGAAAAAGCAACCTAAAGAATGGAAGAAAATATATGTAAACTATATATCTGTTAAGAGATTAATATCTAAAATTTATAAGGATCTTTTACAACTTAACAATAAAAATCCAAATAACCTATTTTTTTAATGAGCAAAAGACTTGAATAGACATTTCTCCAAAGAAGACATACAAATGACCAATAGGTGTGTGAAAATATCTCAATACCACTAATCAGGGAAATGCAAATCAAAACCACAATGAGATATCACCTCATACTTGTTAGAATGGCTATTATCAACAAAACAAAAGGTAACAATGTTGACGAGGATGTGGACAAATTGAAACCCTTATACATTATTGGTAATGTAAAATGGTACAGTGAGTATGGAAAACAGATATTTCAAAAAAATATAAATAGAATTACTATATGATCCAGCAATCCCACTTCTGGGTATATATCCAAAAGAATTGAAATCTGGATCTTGAAGAGATATTAGCTCTCCAGTGTTCATTACAGAACTATTCACAGTAGATAAGATGTGGAAAAACCCTAAGTGTCCATGAATATATGAATGCATAAAGAAAATACATACAATGGAATATTATTCAGCCTTAAAAAAAGAAGAGAGTATTGCCATATGCAACAACATGGATGAACTTAGAGGACATTATGCTAAATGCAATAATTCAGTCACAGAAGGATAAATACTGCATGATTCCACTTATATGCAGTATCTCAAGTAGTCAAACTCATAAAAACAAAATATAATGATGGTTGCCAGAGGCTGTGGGGAGGGCGAAATGGAGAGTTGTTGTTCAATAGGAATCAAATTTCAATTACACAAGATGAATAAATTCGGGAGCTCAGTTGTACAACATTGTGCTTATGGTTAACACCCTATTATACACTTAAAAATTTATTAAGAGAGTAGATATCATTTTAAATGTTCTCACCATAATATATATATTTAATTTTAAATGACTCATAGTTTTAAACTATAGTACTTAAAAAAGAAAATAATGATTAAAAGAAAACTAATGCTTAAGAGAGTTATCATTAAGGAAATTTTCTTTCTATTTATGTTCTATTCTTGTTTGTAGCTATCTAAGATGTTATAAAGATATACCTAGCATTCCTATACTTTCATAGTATGGAATGATTTCAAGAATTTTGTCTTGTCTCAAAGTGCAATATTTTAAAAAATGCAACAATGTTAAGTTTTGTACATTTTATATTTGCACATGAAAAATTAAACAATTTTAATTTGACATACCTACAGGACTTTAAGTAAACAGATCTTTAAATTCTATTTTAATCTCTGGATTAAATCCCTGATATTTGTCTGAATTTCTAAAAAGTAAGATTGTGTTAAGAATTTGGGCTCTGAAAACTTGAGTTATAATTAGGACTTTTTACTAGCTGTGTGAGCCTGATGAGTTATAGAATTACTGAGAGCCTCAATTTTTTTTTTCAAAAAATAGAAATAATAGTACCAACTCAAAAGATTGTTGAAGGGATGTAATATTAGATAATATATCTAAATGCCTAGCTTATAGTAGATTCAACACTAAATGGTATTTCATCTTCCTTTTTCCTTTGTGTCAATATGGTAATGAAAAGTTTTAAATGTGATTGTAAAATCTACATTCTGAATTTTTACAATGAAAGTGTTACAGAAAAACACTTTCAGTCATTTTGTAAAAAATTACATTAATTATACCAATGATTTTTCTGTATACTCTCTGTAGAAGTCATTAAAACATTGTGTAATAATTTTCTAATTAAAATATCATATTTAGTGTGACTTCTTATCACAGTCAATAAATACTTAAATTTTTCATATTAAAATAATATATACTTTTTAATTGTTAAAGCTTAATGTGTTTTGGTATGTCTCCTCTAATATTTGACAATTACCAGTATGTTTCACTCTACCTCAGAAAATACAGATTCAAAATAAGTGGTTTAATCACTGAATGATAAACCTTAAATTTCTTAAACAGGTTTATGTTTCCCTTTTTAAAAACCTGCTCTGTATCAATCCCCATCTTTTAACAGATCCTGAAGTTAAATCAGTATAAAATTACAGTAGCATATACACATTTATACTTACATATATAAACATATATATATATACATACACTATAAATACTAAAATATATCAGACTAAAATATAATCTATTTTGAAATTTTATATACGCAGTTCATGCAGAAATACTTTTTAATTTATTTGTTATCGTTAGACTTAATTGGGTTGACATTTGTTAACAAGAATTACATAGGTTCCAGGTATACAGTTCTATAGTGCATGGCCTATGTGTTGCATTACTTGTATATCATCCAGTGTCAACTCTCTTTTTATCACCATATATTTGACTTCCCCTCCCTCTTCTTTCACCCTCTCTCCCTGTTCCCCGCAGGTAACCACTAAACTATTGACCGTGTCCATGAGTTTTTGTTTCTTTGTTGCTTTCAGTTTTAAATTCCACATGAGTTTTGGTTCCCCGCAGGTAACCACTAAACTATTGACCGTGTCTATGAATTTTTGTTTCTTTGTTGCTTTCAGTTTTAAATTCTACATATGAGTTATTTGGTTTTTGTTTTTTTCTGTCTGGCTTATTTTGCTTAGCATGATGGTCTCAAGGTCCATTCATTTTGTTGCAAATGGCAGAGAAGTAGTTTAAATTTGTATATTGCTTTAGGTCATTTTGACAATGTTAAATCTTCCTATCCGTGAACACAGAATATCTTTTCATTTCTTTGTGTCCTCTTCAATTTCTTTCAAAAGTGTCTTATAGCTTTCTGTGTATAAGTCTGTCATCACATTCTTTGTTAATTCCCAGGTATTTCATTCTTTTTGTTGCAATTGCGAACGGTATTGATTCTTTCCTTTCTTTTTGAAGATTTGTTATTTGTATATAGAAATGTAATTGATTTTTATATGTTGATTTTGTGTCCTGAAACTTTACTGTATTCATTTATTGTTTCTAATAGTTTTCTGGTGGAGTCTTTGGAATTTTCTATACAAAGGATCATGTCATATACAAATAGTGACAGTTTTACTTTTTCTCTTCCAATTTGAATACCTTTTATTCCTTTCTCTTGCCTGATTGCTTTAGCTAGAACTTCCAGTACTACATTTAGTAGCAGTGGTGACAGGGGGCATCCCTGTCTTGTTACTGATTTTAGGGAAATGGGCTTCAGCCTTTCCCTATTCAGTATGATATTAGCTGAGGGTTTGTCATATATGGCCTTTATTATGTTGAGGTACTTTCCTTCTATACTTATTTTATTTGGTGTTTTGATCATAAATAATGTTGTATCTTGTCAAATGCTTTTTCTGAATCAATTGATATGATCATATGGTTTTTATCTTTCAATTTATTTATGTGATGTATTACATTGTTTGATTTGTATATGTTGAACCATCCTTGTTCTCCTGGGATGAATCCCACTTGATTGTGGTGTATAATCTTTTTGATGCATTGTTGTATTCTATTTGCTAATATTTTGTTTAGGATTTTTGAGTCTGTGTTCATCAGAGGTATTTTCTTTTTTGGTGTTGTCTTTACCAGGCTTTGGTCGTAGGGTAATGACCTTGTAGAATGAGTTGGGAAGTATTGCTTCATCTTCAGTTTTCTGAAAGAGTCTGAGGAGGATAGGCATTAATCTTCTTTGAATGGTTGGTGAAACTCATTGGCAAGACCATCTGGTCTGGAGCATTTGCCTTTGTAGAGGTTTTGGATGATTGTTTCAATTTTGTTACTATTGCTTGGCCTATTTAGATTTTCCAGTTCTTCTTGATTCAATCTAGGTAGAGTATATGTTTCTAGAAACGTATCCATTTGTTCCAGGTTGTTAAATTTGGTGGCATAAAGCCCTTCATAATATTTTTTATGATCCCTTGTATTTCTGTGGTATCAGTCATAATTTCTCTCCTTTCATTTCTAATTTTGGATATTTGTGTCCTTTATTTTCATCCTTTGGTTAGCATAGCCAGGGCTTTGTCAATTTTATTGATTTTTTTCAAAGAACCAGCTACAAATGGCTAATAGACATATGAAAAAATGCTCAACTTCATTAGCTATCAAGGAAATGCAAATCAAAATCACAATGAGCTATTTGTTAAAATATCCACAAGATGGTGCCATGGCTAATACATTAACATGGGAATTTGAGAACTAAAAGGGGAAGTTTTTGATACACCATTATATATGAGAAAATTACCATCAAATTTTCACTCATTTGCTATAATAATACTCATTTGTACATTTCAAACATTCAAATTATTACATTTTAGTATCAAAATTTTTATTCCTTGTAAACATATTTCTTTAAGAAAATAGTAAAGAATAAAATGATATTCAAAGTTGCAAATAGAGACATTACTAATTAAAGGATATGTTTTTTTAATTTATTTTTATTTTATTTAGACTTATTGGGGTGACAGCTATTAGCAAGGATTACATAGGTTTAAGGCATACAATTCTACAGTGCATTGGCAACTTGTTGTATAATAAATTCACCACCTAATGTGACTTCATTTTCCATCACCATATATTTAGCTTCCCCTCCCTCCTCTCCCACCCGCTTCCCTTTATCCACTCCCCTCCCTAAATAAACATTAAACTATTGATTGTATCCATGGGTTGTTTGTTTGTTCATTTTTTCTTTGTTGTTTTCAGTTTTATGTTCCGCATATGAGTGAAGTCATACAGTTTTTTGTTTTTTCTGTCTGGCTTATTTCACTAAGCATGATGATCTCCAGGTCCATCCATTTTGTTGCAAATGGCAGTATTTCATCTTTTCTTACAGCTGAGTAATATTCCATTGTGTGTATGTACCACAGCTTCTTTATCCAGTCATCTGTCGCAGGGCACTTCGGTTGTTTCCATGTTTTAACCACTGTGAACAGTGCTGCAATAAACATTGGGGTACAAAATGGATATGTTTTTAAGGCTCTCTTGCTCCCTCTTTACTGCCAAGATTAAGAATATACAAATGGCATTCTATTAACTAGCATAGGTTAAACTTATATATAAGTCAGATCTTTGCTATAGACTGAGTTGTCCATATCATCCCCCTTCCAAATTCATATGTTGGTGATTAAACCTTCAATGTGATGATATTTGGAGATGAGACTATGGGGTGTAATTAAGTTTAGATGAGATCATTAGGTGGAACCCTCATGATGGAATTAGTGCTCTTAAAACGTGATCAGAGGATCTCTCTCTCTCTCTCTTTCTTCCTCTTCCTCCTCCTCTTTCTCCTCCTCCTCCTCCCCTCTCTCTCCCTGCCTCCCTGCCTCTTTCTTCTACCATGCAAGGACACAGCCAGAAGGTTGCTGTCTGCAAGCCAGTAAGAGTTCTCACCAGAAATTAATTAAACTTACATCTTAATTTTGGACTTCCAACCTCTAGAAGTGTGAGAAGAAAAATGTCTGTTTAAGCCACCCAGTCTATGGTACTTAGTTATGGTAGCCTGAGCAGACCAAAATAGTCCTTAACAATGAAAATTACTGAAAGTAGAGAAAACAATTATTAAAAAATAAAGCCCATTTACAGAGTAGATGGAAATTGGTATAGCTGATAATAATTAACTTATAGTTAACCATACATAATTGTTAATATTTAAGGAAATTAATTCACCATAACTATAGCATTAATGTTTATGTTGATGAAATATCTAATATAATCATTTTAAAGGTGTGGTCTAAAGGAAGAATTTAGAGGAGAACTTGATGAGTGGGGTGGAGAGAATTTCCAAAATAGTTGCACGTGTACACCATGAATGCACTGAAATTTAAGAAAGCAGTAGAAGAGGGAAGCCAGGAAATGAATAAAAGTGAAGTGAAAAACCTGACTGAGGAAAGAAGAAGTATAAAAATGTCTCTGATTGGATTTCCTAAAATACCTAAAAGTCATTATTTTAAAAATTTATCACTAAACTCAACTGTTTGTATTTTTGTATTATGGTAATTATTAATAGTTACCTCTGTTTGAAACCTGAAGTCTTCTTTGATTCCCTAGTTCTCTTTTGACATGACTTATCCATCATAAGATTTTGCCAAATTTTCCTTTCTGTAATAGATCTGATATATTTTCTACCTCATTTCTGAACTACTTATCAAAAATAAATGAACAAAAAAAACCGTGAATTGCTAATTTAAAAATTTATACTTTCCCAGATTTTAATCAAGTAGTTTATTTCCAACACAATCTATAGCTTAAAAACTGTTTTGGTGACGTAACTATTCGTAAATCTTGTTTCCTTTTGGACTTATTCTGAACTTTGCAACCCTCAATTACTGCCTTATTTGTCCTATCTTTCTATAGTCATTTCTTATTACTCATCAGCAAATCTTATGCTCATTTAATGTAGAGACACTGGTAAAAAACAATTTGAGGGCTATGGATTATTGATATCTTTTTTAGAAACTTATTTTGAAATAATTTCAAATCTAAAAATGAGTAGTGATTCTATTATACATCATCTATATATTTCAAATTAATTGGGGTGACATTGGTTAGTAAAATTATATAAGTTTCACACTTTAACCTATAATTTTGCTAACCAGTGTCACCTCAATAAATTTAATAAAAATTTTAAAAAAGAGTAACAAGATTAGCAAAGTTTTGTATACCCTTCACTCAAATTTACTACTTTTCACTGTTTTGCTACTTTTTTGTTATCACTTTTTTCTTTCACTGTCTCTACACACATACATACATACATATATGTATTTCTTCAATTTTTTTATTGTGGTAAAATACACTTGACATGAAATTTACTAATGTTGAACATTTTTAAGTGTATAGTTCAGTGGTTTTAAATGCATTTATAATGCTGTGCAACTGTCACACGCTATACAGAGCTATCTATCTCCATAGCTCTTTTCACCTTGTAAGACTGAAACTCTATACCCATTAAACCAAGCCTGTCCAACCTGCAGCTCACAGGCCACATGCAGCCTAGGACAGCTTTGAATGCAGCCCAACACAAATTTGTAAACTTCTTAAAACATTATGAAAATTATACATGGATCTCTTTTTAGCTCATTAACTATCTTTAGTGTTAATATACTTTAAATGTGGCCCAAGACAATTCTTTTTCTTCCAATGTGGCCCACGGAGGCCAAAAGGTTGGACACCCCTGCAATAACTCCACATTCTCCCCTCCTCCCAGTACCTTGGAAACCAGATACTACTTTAGTCTCTATAATTTTGACTACTCTAAGTATTCTATATAAGTATAATCATTACAGTATTTGTCTTTTTGTGACTGACTTAATTTCAATTAGCATCAAGTCTTCAAGGTTCATCCAGGTTGTAGCATGTTAAAATTTTTTTTCCTTAATATGTGTGAACAATATTCCTTTGTATGTATGTACCACATTTTGCTTATCCATTATTGATGGTCACTTGGTTCACTTCCACATTTTACCTATTTGAATAATACTGCTATGAATTTGGTGCACAAATATCTCTTTGAGATCCTGCTTTCAGTTCTTTTCATTATATGTCCGAAATGAAATTGCTAGATCATATATACATATATATTTAACATACATATATATTAAAATATATGTATAATATCCTGAGTCATTTGAAAGTTAGAGTAGTAAAAATAATGCCTTTAAAAACTTCTGTGTGTATTTTATAAGAACAAGAAAACATCTGCTTAGATATCCATAATACGATGACTAAATTTAGGAAATTTTACATTGATTCATTAGTAGTATCTAATGTACAGTCCACATTCAATTTTTGGTAGTTGTCTCAGCAATGTTCTTATGGCACTTTTTTTTCCTTGATCTAAGATCCAGGCCACGGTTACACATTGCATTTTGTTGCTTTCTGTCCTTAAGTACCCTTTACTCCAGAATAATTTTTCAGATTTTCTTTGTCTTTCATGATATTGATATTATTGAAGAGTATAGGCCACTTGTTTGCAGAATAGTCTTGATTTATGTTTGATGTTTCCTCATAATTAAATTAAAATTAAAATTTTGGCTAAATACTATATAATGATGATGACAGCTTGTCCCATTACATTTGTTACATTGTCAATTCATTATCAGTTTATTTTTCCCTTGCTACATTTAAAATAAATCAGTGTATTCTTTTATTTCCCCTTACTTCTTGCATAATAGGTAATGTATTATATTTACTTTTATTAAAATTTGCTTTTTTTATAGTATATCCTGGAAATGTCTTTATTTCAGTTTATACAGATCTTCCTCATTGTCTTTTACAGATATGCACTCTATTGTGTGGATGTACTGTAATTTATTCAACTAATCTCTTATGTGTGAGTGTTTAGATCAGGTGTGTCCAATCTTTGGCTTCCCTGGACCTCATTGGAAGGAGAATTGTCTTGGGCCACACATAAAATACACTAACACTAATGATAGCTGATGAGCTAAAAAAAAAAAAAAAAAAAGTCTGTGCATAATTTTTGTGATATCTGCCACCATATTTTGTGATATCAGAGATGCAAAAAACTCCTTGCCTAATAATCCTAATTATGTGCCATCCTGTTCAGAGAGTTTTTTTTTTAAATCATCAAGCAGGTCCCATCTTTGCAATCACTCATGTAGGAAATGTACATATATAAGTAAAAAACTTTATTTTTTTTATATTTTTATTATGAAAGTAAAACAAAGGAGGGCAACATAAAACTAGTGGGATATTTGACATTGTTTTTGAGAAACTAATGCATCAATATCTGGTTTGATGAAAGTAGTTGCAATTCTCAGTGAGCTCTCCAGGGGTTCATCAAATATTTTGATTCTAATTTTACTCTTCATGTGCTTCATCCTTGAAAATAGTTGATCACAAATGTAGGTGTTGCCAAAACACGATGACATGAATAAGGCATGATTGTGAATCAAGGGATATTTGTCTCTGGGAAGATAGGTCTTATAAAAGTCCAGTAAAGGGACATGATCAAATATTTCTTTAAGTTGAATGTCAGATGGCAGCTCTATGCATTTCATTTGAAAATTGGCAGGTAACATATTTATGTTGACCGAAAATGGAGTTGCAGATATACCAAAAATATTGATTATTTTTCCAGAAATCTTGAAATCTGTTTTCAAATTCCTGTATCAAATCAAAAAACAAGGCTGCATATTTTTGGCTATTCACCCAACTGTGTTTAAGCAACGTGTCAAAATACATAAAATTGTTTGCCTTAATTTGAGTTTGCCATAATTTCAGTTTCATTTGGAATGCTGTTATGATTTGAAATATTGTATTGATACGTTAGTTTTCACCTCGAAGACACATGTTTAACTCATTTAAGTGAGTGGTCAAATCCACTAAAAGTGCTAAATCTGTAAGCCAGTTTTCATGTCAAGTTCTGGCACAAATTTTGTTTTTCATACTATAAATGACTCATGTCACAAATCATAATATTTTTTCAAAATTTTGCCTCAACTTAGCCATCTTACTTCAGAAAAGTAAATGATGTTGCCATCGTCAGCATCCATACCTTTAAGGAATTCCAGGAATTGGCAATGATTCGATCAGTGCCTTGGCCCTTATGAAATTTACAGCCTTGATGACAATTCTCATGATGTTATCCATTTTTAAAGTTTTTTGCACATAAATATTTTTGATGTACTATGCAATGATACTTAATGAAACATGAGTTTTGGGTGGTAATTGCAATGTCTTCTACTAATTTTACGAGTCCCTCTTTTTTACCTACCATCGCAGGGGCACCATCAGTAACTATACCAGGTATGTTCACAGCAGACAAAAAGCACTTCAATGTATTTTTTTACTGCTTGGTATAAATCTTGTGATTTAGTTGTGTCTTTTAATGGCACTAAAGAAACTATTTCTTCAGTGGCATTATATTCTCATCAATACCTCTAATAAAAATGGCAAGTTGTGCCTTATCTGTAGCATCAGTGATTTCATGCATTGCCAAAGCAGAAAATGAAAAGTTAGGGAGTTCCCTGGTGGTGTAGTGGCTAGGCTTCCATGTTCTCAATGCTGCGGCCTGGGTTCGATTCCCAGCCAGGGAGCTACCAAAAATAATAATAATAATAATAAAATGAAAAATTAACAGCTTTACTCTCCAAACCTCTTTCGATAGATTTTCCAGTTTCTTCAATTTGTCTGGATATAGTCTGTGAGACAAACTGATTTTAGAAATATCTTCTTTTATGTCAGGGCAAATTGTATCTGCCACAGTTACCACTGCTTCATAAACTCACCATCAGTAAATGGTTTTGATTTTATTTGCTATTAAATTTGCTACCACATAACTAGCTTTTGCAATAGAGGTTGCTTGAGTTGTAACTTTAAAAAATAAAATTTGTTGAGAAGACAAACTTTTTTCAATTCTGCTATTTTGTCCTTATGATAGTCCTTGATATACACTGAATTTGACAGCATGTTTTTGCATATAACACGTTTTCAAAGTATAGTCTTTGAAAACTGGTACAAATGCCTGACAAATTAAGCAGAATGCCTTACTATTTGCCTCACCAAAAAAGGTAGTTATCTGTCCACTTTTCATTGAAAAATCTTCCTTTATCAGTAATTTTTCTTTTTTCTTTTTTTTTGGCTTCTGTTTTCTTTTGAGACATTGTGGAAGACATGCTGAAATTAAAAAAATAATAGATAAGCAATTCTATTTACTCTTTATTAGGAAAATTAACAGGAATATAGAAAGTTTTAATAATCAAATAAGAATACTTATATGTCTTCTAAATAATATTAAACGCCTGTTGTATATAACGATAGGTTGAAATATGATCGATAATCACTGCGTTTTACTTGCCAAATGGCCATAAGCACATGTAACATCTGATGGTGTCAGTTCAACTGTCCGCGCTTGTAAGATAACACACTGGACGCTACTCACCGCCACAAAACTGAAGCCACGCATGCGTATAAACAGCAAGAGCCCGTGACGCTCCGGGGCGCTAAGCCTAGTACAGAATACATGAATTCGTTGCCACAATTCATTTTACAGGACATTGCAACAGAGTCTTCACACTCCTTATTTTATTGGTTAATTTTAACGATTTTTCATTTCTTCTGGCTGAACTGTTTGCAATTATAATGCGAATTATGGATAATACTCCAATATTTGTGTAGGTAACATACTTTGATTATTCCATTCTGTTTCATTATTGTCTACAAAGTTTGTACTTGAGAACTGCACAATCAAGTTAGTTTAAAAATTGTGAAAAAACACCTTAACAATACTTTAAGAAAGTTTACAAATTGGTGTTGGGCCACATTGGGCAGCATGTGGCCTGCGGCCTGCGAATTGGACAAGTTTGTCTTAATTTTATTTAGGATATCTTTTACCTGATGAGTTGCATCTCTTTTACTGTTTTCAAGATTCTCTCTTTGTCTTTCAGTAGTTTAATCATGAGGTGTCTGGGTGTGGAATTCTTTGAATTTATTCTACTTTGAATCTATTTTGCTACTTGGATATGTAGGTTAATGTTTTTAATAAAATTTTGGAAGATTTTGGCCATTATGTCTTCAAACATTATTTCTGCCTTTTCTCTCCTTTTCTTTGGGGTTCCCCCTTATGAATATGTTATCTGAGATTCTGTTTATTTTTGTTAATTCCTATTTCTTTCCATTATATAATTGACTAGATAGTGTCAATTATACAGTCTCATATACATAATGGTATATATGTATAATGCATAATGGTAGCCCCAAGAGGAGAGGAGAGAAAGGAGCAAAAAAAATACTTGAAGAAATTATGGCCAAAGACTTCCTAAATTTGATGAAAATATTAATCTATGCATAAAAAAAGCTGGACAAACTCCAAACACTGGCTTTGACAAGCCAGGCTCTGGTTTCTTTGGCAACACAATTTCTTAAAATATTCAGTAGGTTTCTGATTTACATCCAGACAGTTCTATCTGCTAATAATCTCAGTCCAAGTTGTTTTCTCAAGCTAACTTATTTACATTTCTTTGTCTGTTCAAGACCTATTCTTTCCTCATTTAATGTCAGCTATTTTGAGTACGTTTACGTTAATAACAGGTTTGGCATCACCCTTAATCTAATCTTTGCTATTGATCTAGCTGTCATTTTCTGGAAGAGAAGTGTTTTAATTTATTTTTTATTGAGACAACAGTGGTTTAGTAACATTATACAAGTTTCCAGTGTATAATATCATAAATCATCATCTGTATGTACTACATCACATTCACCACCAAAAGTCTAGTTTCCACCCATTATCTTATAATAGTAGCCCTTTACCTGGTTTGCCCTCCTACCAGCCTTTCCCCCTGGTAACCATGAATATATTGTCTGCCTATATAAGTTTGTGTTTGTTTTGTTTGTTCATATGTTTTGTTTTTATATCCCACATATGAGTGAACTCATATGGTGTTTTGTCTTTTTCTGCCTGACTTATTTCATTTAGTGTAACACCCTTAAGGTCCATCCATGTGGTCACAAATGGAAGGATTCCACCTTTATTATGGTAGAATAGTATTCTATTGTGTCTATATAGCACTTCTTTATCTGTTCATCTATTTTTTTGTGTGTGTGTGGTTCCTTGGCTGGGAGTCAAACCCTGGCTGTGGTGTTGATAATGCCAAAGCCTAGCCTCTATGCCACCAGGGAACCCCCTCTATTCATCTATTAATGGGCACTTAGTTCCATTTCTTAGCTATTGTAAATGATGCTGCAATGAACATAGGGCTGTATATATCTTTTCAAATTAGTGTTTTAATATTCTTCAGATAAAATACCCAGAAGTGGAATCGCTGGATCATATGGTGATACTATTCTTAATTTTTTGAGGGATTTCCATACTGTTTTCCGTAATGGCTATACTAATTTAAATTCCCACCAGCAGTGCACAAACGTTCCCTTTTCTCCACATCTTCTCTGACATCAGTTGCTTCTTTTCTTTTCAATAATAGCTATTCTAACAGATTTGAGGAGGTATCTCATGGTTTTGATTTGCATTTCCCTAATAATTAGTGATGTTGAATATCTTTTCATGTTCTTATTGGCCATCTGTATGTCTATGCACATTCTCTGCCCAGTTTTTAATCAGGTTGTTTGTTTTTTGTTATTGAGATGTATGAGTTCTTTATCTATGTTGGATATTTTTGGAAGTATGATTTTCAAATATCTTTTCCCATTTGGTAAGTAGCCTTTTAGGTTTGTTGATAGTTTCCTTTGCTGTGCAAAAGCTTTGTAGTTTGATATAGTCCCATTTATTTATTTTTGCTTTTGTTTTTCTTGCCCTTGGAGTTGAATCCACAAAAACATCAGTAAGATTGGTGTCAAAGAGCTTACCACCTGTTTTCCTTCTATGTATTTTATGGTCTCAGGCCATATATTAGAGTGTTTAATCCATTTTGAGTTAATTTTTGTGTAGGTGCGAGATAGTGGTGTAGTTTCATTCTTTTGCATGTGGTTGTACAGTTTTCCCAACACCATTTACTGAAGAGACTCCTTTCTCCATTGTATGTTCTTGGCTCTTTTGTTGTAAATTAGTTATCCAGATATGTGTGGGTTTACATCTGGGCTCTTGATCCTATTTCATTGATCCATCTGTCTGTTTTTCTCCCAATACTATATTTTTTTGATTATTATAGCTTTGTAGTATAGTTTGAATTCAGGGAGTGTGATCCCTTTGGCTTTGTTCTTTTTTCTCAGGATTTCTTTGGCTATTTGGAGCCTTTTGTACTTTCATACAAATTTAAGGATTTTTTTGCTCTGTTTCTGTGAAAAATGCTATTGGGATTTTGATAAGAATTGCATTGAATCTGTAAATTGCTTTAGGTAATATGGACATTTTAACAATGTTAATTCTTCCAATTTGTGAGCATGGACTGTTTTGTCATTTTTTTGGGTCTTCTTCAATTTCCTTCAATAATGTTTTATAGTTTTCAGTATAAAGGTCTTATATCTCCTTGGTTAATTTTATTCCTAGGTATTTTTGTTGTTGCAATTGTAAGTGGGCTTGTTTTCTTAATTTATCTTTTGGACATTTTGTTGTTGGTGATTAGAAACACAACAAATTTTTGTGTATTGATTTTTTTACCCTACACTTCTACTGTTTTGTTTATTAGCGCTAATGGTTTTTTGGTGGAGTTTTTAGGGTTTTCTATATATAAAATTATGTCATTCACAAATAGCAACAGTTTTACTTCTGGAAGAGAAGTCTTAATAGAAGCAGCTTGAGAAAAATCTGGAGCTGTATGTTATTTGTGTCTGAAAATTTTCTACTGTATATTGTGAATATATATATGTATATTTACTTAAAATATCTTTTCAGGAATTTATTTACTTAAGCTTTCAAATATTTTAGAATATACCTTTTCATTTCTTCTATGAGTTTAAAATCTTGGCTATATCTGTGATTGTTTTCTGATTTTAATTCTGTATTTTCTTTTTCTCTCTCATTTTTAAAATTTCTTTTCTCTGGATTGATTCTGCCTGAGTATGCTTTTATTTGTGTTCCAATGTGCTAAAGCAATAGCAAGTCAGAACTCAGTAAAAACCCAACTTAGATTTCGATTTGTTATTGCTGTTGTTGTTGGAGTTGAGTAAAGCAACATAGTAAAGAGAAAATACAATTAGAAATCTCTCTCTATCTGGGGTTCTTAGCACTCTCTGACTCCAGGACACCCTTTGTCCTACACTTTGTCCTGGAAACCTTTCATTTCCCTAAAGTTTTCTCAAGTTATTTTTTTTTAATTAAATTTATTGGGGTGACATTGGTCAGCAAAATTACATAGGTTGCAGGTGTACAGTTCTTTATTGTCTGTGTTGCATTGTGTTCATAGTTCTTAACTAAGTTAATAAGAATGACTTTCAGATCTATTAACTCCCCTTTCCTTGTTGCTTCTTCAGTAAAGCATTCAGTGGAGCAAGCTAGTAGATCACTCAGAATCTGTCAAGAGAAAGCAACCATATTACTTATTTGTATTTAAAGAATTTGGTGTAACTATTTTTAATTAGGTAGCTGAACAGGTAAACAGAGAACTGTAAGGTATCCCAGAATTAGCAACTGCAGAAAGCATTCATCATACATAGGGCTGAAGAATACAGGGAAGGTACTAGAATCATTAAAACTTGGAAATTTAAAGAAGTAATGGCAGAGATAAAACTCAAACATCTCAGAAGGCAGTGTGTTTGACGGCTACTGATGGCACTAAGTTTGAAGAGGGGCCTAAGGGTTTAGAACCAAAACTTTTGGGATGGGGCACTACAGGCTGGAGATAGTCCCTTTGAGGGGATAGCGAACAAAGAAGCTGGTTTCACAAGTATTGGAATAACTGCATCTTAGATTTAGTTGATGTGATAAGAAGGAACTGTTGCCATGGGTGAAGAATTGCTGGGAAGCCACTTATAGAAATTGTACATAAGAGATAGGAAGCCCACAGAGGCCCAAATGGAACGAACAGAAAAGAGTAAGCTGCTTCTTTCTCAAGCTTTGCAGTCTCTCATTCACCACCTATTGGCAGAGCCACTTTCAGTTTCCTGGGAATTTTCTCACAGTTTTTGTTAGTAGCTGAGAATTATCCTGAAATCCATCAGCTACCCAGGTTGGGTTTGCAGAGTCCCAGCAGTAGCCTCATACAGGAGAGTATAAAAGAATGGGTTTGGAGCCAAGGAACAGTAATACAATAACTGGGATGGTCAGCAATTACTTCTAAGTTTCATTATCCTTTATGAAATCACAAATCCAGTCTGAATGTAATGGTTAACATCACCATTAAGATTCTATAGAAAGAAGGATAATACTAGAAGAATGAGAATATTTCAGTTCCTTTGACTACAGTTTCTGGTATTAATCTGTCTTATAAACTTGGCTTTGCAAATACAATTAGAATAAACAAAGAATGTAGGCCACCTACTCATACCCTTGGACATTGCTTAAGTGGGTAAGCATTGCCAATATTTGTGGTTTTGCTCTTCTTTTTCTATGCTTTTGGATGAACACCGCCCCCTTACTAATTTTCTTTTAGAATCATTAATGCATTTAATAAGTAATGTCTCACTGGTCTAACAGCCTTTGTTTTATAGCACTGACTCTTCTGCAAAACAGAAACTTTAGAATCTGCAGAAGTGGTTCTAGAATTTCTAAATAGGTAGGAATCAGGGACAGCAAAACTAGTCTAGAGCAGTACTTCTCAAATTCCCTATTGGTGAAAGTTTTTTTTGTTTTTAATTTCCCATCTATTACACACCAATATTTTTGAAAAATAAATTAAAATGTATTACTTTAAAAAAATGAAGTAAAGACATACAAATAACAAGCCAAATATTTTATTATTAGATTCAACAAACACAGTATTACATTTCAATAAATATACTCAGTACAAGCATGAAATAGGTATAAAGAAAATGAAATTTAAATCTGTATGCCTTTAATTTCTTTTTCTTGCTCTCTTACACTGGCTAGAATTTTGTATAAAGATGTTAAATAGAAAATAGTAAAAGGGGGTTCCCTGGTGGTGTAGTGGCTAGGCTTCGGCGCTTAATGCCGTGGCCTGGGTTCCATTCCTAGTCAGGGAATTACTACCCCCTGCCCGCCCCCCCCCCCCAATGGTGAGAGATAATTGTTTTTACTTGATCCTGATATCAGGAAGAAGTATTTGGTCTTGCACTATTAAAATATGAGGTTGGCTTTTCCTGTGGGAGCCACCGGATTGAGAGGAACATGATCTTCTCTCCCCACCATGGCATGTGCTGTCCACTGATATCAGTGTACCCCAAAAGGAGGGGGTCATCAGGCAAAAATGTCACTTTGTCTGCTGTATTCAAGGCTTCCATTTGACCAGATATTGTAAACTTTGTTCACACCAACTTCCACAAAAACAATAGAGAGCCCTATGACATCAGTGAATTATCAGGTCATCAAACCAGTTTTGAGTCATGGATAGAATACTGGCAGAGCTGTGACACAAATTCCAGAGTTCAAGGTGGTGGGACTCATTGTCTGGACAGGGTGATTTTGGCAATATGTGTGGTGGGGCCACCTGTTTGCAGCAACCAAAACTTGGTGCTGTTGACGCCACAGAGTGAACATAACACAGAACGCATGTAGCATTTGCTCTGCCTTGGCTGCTTCAGCCTTACCAGTGCTGGTCATGTTTAAACGTCATCGTATTGAGGAAGTTCCTGAACGTCCTTTGATGGTCGAAGATAAAGATAAAGGCTACAAGAAGACCAAAGCAACTGTTCTGTTTCTTAAGGAGCTTAGGGTTTGAAATGATATCAAAAAGGTCAATGCCTCTCAGCAAATGAGAGCAGGCAAGGGCAAAATGAGAAACAATCATGGTATCCAGCACAGAGGACCTTGCATCATCTGTAATGAGGACAATGGCATCATCAAAGCCCTCAGAAACATCCTTGGAATTACTCTGCTTAAATCAGTAAGCAAACTGAATGTTTTGAAACTTGCTTGTGGTGGGCATGAGGGCCGTTTCTGCATTTGGACTTCTGACCGTACATGTCATTTGAAAAGGGACAGTACTGTTGTTTTCTGTGTTTAAAATGGTACACCTGGTCAGCCTAACTGAAAGTGCTTTCCACATGTTAAAGGATCTGTATGGCACTTGGTGTAAAGCTGCCTCCCTCAAGAGTAACTAAAACCTTCCCATGCATAAGATGCTCAATACAAACCTTAGCAGAATCTTGAGAAGTCCAGAGATCCAAAGAGCCCTCCAAATACCACCATGCAAGAAGATTCACTGCAGAGTCCTGAAGAAGAATCCCCTGAAAAATCTGAGAATCACGTTGAAGCTAAACCCATATGCAAAGACCATGCACCAGAACACCATTCTTCACCAGGCCAAGAATTATAAGCTCTGTACGGATGAAGCAACAGCACCGCTAGAAGCCAAATCAGATGAGAAGGGGGCTCCTGGCAGGAAGCCAGTGGTATGGAAGTAAGGAAAGAAGGCTGTTGGCATTAGGAAACAGAGGAAGCCTTTGGTGGGAAAAACACCTCCAACTACCAAGAAGTCAGCAGCTGAGAAGAAGCCTACAGAAAAGAAACCAACATAGACGAAAAGAAGCCTGCGGCATAAACTTAAAATTATTTATTCCATAAAGGTCAAATGACTTTGGACAGCTAATTTTGAATAAAACCTGATCAAAGACAAAAAACAAAAAACTAAAAAAACGATGTTAGATATGTAAGGTTTTGTTAGCTGCCCTTTATCAGGTTGAGGAAGTTCTCTTTTATTCTTAGTTTGTTAAAAGGTTTTATCATGTATAAGTGTTGAATTTTGTCAAATGTTTCTCTGTTTCAGCTAAAATTATTATGTTTTTATCTTTACTCTGTTACTATAATATATTACATTAATGAATTTCAGATGTTAAACCAATTCTTGAGATAAATCTCACTTGGTCATGGTATATAATCCTTTCTACATGTTCTGGGTGCTATTTGCTAATACTTTGTTAAATACTTTTTATCTGTGTTCAAGAGGGATATTGGTCTGTAGTTCTATTTTCTTGTGATGTCTTTATCTGGCTTTGGTATCAAGGTAATGCTGGACTTACAAGTTGAGTTCAAAAGCGTTCCTCCTCCATTTTAAGAAATAGTTCATTAGAATTGGCATTATTATCGCTTTAAACATATGATAGAATTTATCTGTGAAGCTAACCTGAGCCAGGGAGCACATGAGCACATTCATGAGTGTGTAAATAGTTTCTATTACTTTACTAATTTAGCTTTTCCCTTTGTTATACATATATTCAGATTTTCTACTACTTCAAGTCAATTTTGGTAATTATTATTTTTCTAGGAATTTTTCTGTGTCATCTAAAGCATCTAATTTGGCATAAAGCTGTTCATAATAACCCCTTTAATCCTCTTTTTTTTCTTACGGGATTGGCAGTGGTAACTATATCCTTTCATTCCTGATTTTGGCAATTTCTGGCTTCTCTGTGTTTTCTTTGTCAATCTAGCTAAAGGTTCAGCGATTTTGTTGATTTTATTAAAGAATCAACTTTTGTTTTCATTAATTTTAAAAATTGTTTTCTGTTTGCTAATTCATTGATTTCCTCTCTGATCTTTATCACTTTGTTCCTTTTGCTTGCTTTGGGTTTAATTTGCTTTTTTGTTTGTTAAGGTTATAAATTAAATATGGGCTAGAAACCCTTACTCTTCTCTAATATATGCATGTTAAATTATATATTTTCATCTAGGCCCTAACTTTATCTCATAAAATTTGGTATGTTGTATTTTCATTTCTTTTAAAATGTTTTCTAATTTCTCTTGTGATTTGTTAATAAAGAAACCCATGTGTTTAATAACCCATTGGGTTACTTAAAATTATGTTATTTAATGTAGAAATATTTAGGGATTTCCCAATTTTTTTTTCTGTGTTTGATTTCTAATTTTTTATTGTTAAATTTATTGTGGTGACATTGGTTAGTAAAATTACATAGGTTCCAGATAAATGATTCTATAATACATCGTCCATGTGTTGCAAATATGTGTTCACCATCCAGATGATTTCTAATTTAAATCCATAGATTGGCAAACATACTTTTAATGATATCAGTCTATCTGAATTTACTGAAGATTGTTTCAAATAACTATATAAACTTGTATGTGGTAAGTTCTGGGAAATAGTCTATATATTCTTGAAAAGAAGGTACAGTTCTGCTCCTATTCGTTAGGCTGTTCTAAAAATGCCTCAGGGCAAGGTGGTTGTGTGGTTCAAGATTTCTTTTTTCTTGTTGATATTATATCTGGTTGTTTTATCAGGCAACCATCAGTTTGTTCTCTGCATCTATGAGTCTATTTCTGTTTGTTTATTTTGTTTTTTAGATTGAACATATAAGTGAGATCACATGGTATTTGTCTCTCTCAGTCTGACTTATTTCACTTGGCATAATATTCTCTGGGTCCATCCATGTTGTTGCAAATGGTAAATTTTATTTTATTTTTTTATAGCTGAATAATATTTCATTGTATATATATACTGTATCTTCTTTATCCAATCTTCTATTGATGGGCACTTGTTTTCATATTTTGGCTATTGTAAATACAATACTACAGTGAACATAGGGGTGCATATAATTTTTCAAGTAAGTGTCTTGGATTTCTCAGATAAATACCCAGAAGTGGAATTGCTGGATCTTAAGGTAGTTCTATTTTTAATTTTTTGAGGAACCTTCAAACTATTTTCCATAGTGGCTGCACCAATTTGCGATTCCACTAACAATGCACAAGTGTTCCCTTTTCACCGCATCCTCGCCAGCACCTGTTATTCGTTGATTTATTAATGATAGCCATCCTGACAAGTGTAAGCTTCTATCTCATTATGGTTTTAATTTGCATTTCTCTGATAATTAGTGACATTGAGCACTTTTTCATATGTCTATTGGCCATCTGTATGTCCTCTTTGGAGAAATGTCTATTCAGGTCTTCTGTCCACTTTTCACTTGGATTGTTTTGTTTGTTTGGTGTTGAGATGTATGAGTTCTTTATAAATTTTGGATATTAACTCCTCATCAGATGTATCATTGGTGAATATCTTCTCTGATTCAGTAGGCTTTCTTTTTATTTTGTTGATGGTTTTCTTTGCAGTGCGAAAACTTTTTAGTTTGATGTAGTCCCATTTGTTTATTTTTTTCTTTTGTTTCCCTCCCCAAGGAGATAGATCAGAAAACATATCATGAAGAGCAGTGTCAGAGAGTTTACTGCCTATGGTTTCTTCTAGGAGTTTTATAGTTTCAGATCTTACATTTAAGTGTTTAATCAGTTTTGAGTTTATTCTTGTATATGGTGTAAAAATGTGGTCATTTCATTCTTTAATAATTATTAAATTTGTTGGGGTGACATTGGTTAGTAAAATTCTATAGGTTTCAAGTGTACAATTCTATAATGCATTATCTATAGATTGCATTGTGTGTTCACCACTCAGAGTCTGTTCTCCTTCTATCCAGTTTTCCCAACACCATTTATTAAATAGGCTGTCATTATCCCACTATATATTCTTGCCTCCTTTTTCATAAAAGAAATGATCATATAGGCCTGGATTTATTTCTGCGGTCTCTATTCTGTTCCATTGATCTATGTGTATCTTTTTATGCCAGTACCATGCTGTTTTTTTTTAAATTTATTTTTCTGGTTATTTTATATTATTTATTATTTTATTTTATAATATTAAATTTATTGGGGTGACATTTATTAGTAAAATTATATAGGTTTCAAGTGTATACTTCTATAATACATCATCTATTACATTGTGTGTTCAGTTCTCCTTCCGCCACCGTATATTTGACACCCCTCTCTCCTCTTCCACTCTCCTCTCCCCTTACCCTCTGGTAACCACTAAACTGTATAACCTGTGGTATAGTTTGTTATCAGGTAGCATAATACCTCCCATTTTGTTCTTCTTTCTCAAGATTGCTGTGGTTCTTTGGGGTCTTTTGTGGTTCCATATACATTTTAGGATTATTTGTTCTAGTTCAATGAAAAGTCACATTGGAATTTTTTTCCCCTTGGAATTTTGATAGGGATTGCATTGAATCTATAGAACATTTTTGGTAGTATGGACATTTTAACAATGTTAATTCTTCCTATCCATGAACACAGTAATATGTTTTGATTTATTTTTATCTTTTTCAATCTTTCTTTAATGTCTTATAATTTTCTGAGTACAGGTCTTTTACCTCCTTGGTAAATTTATTCCTAGGTATTTTATTTTATTTATTTTTTGGATGCAGTTTGTAAGTGGGATTGTTTTCTTAATTGGAAAAAGATCTTTTAAAAAATAAAGTGTGTGATTTTTACATTGGAGAATCCTGACAAACACTATTTCAAGCCAGGATACCCAGGCTAGCATCAACAATGGTAAGTCATATTGATAGTATTTTTTTATTTTTTATTTTTTTATTATTTTTTTTTTACCACCTTTATTTAGATGTGATTGACATATTACATTCTGTTAAGTTTAAGGTACATAATGTGTTTATTTGATACACTTACTAATACACTTACTATTGCAAAATGTTTACCTCTATGATATGAGGTGAAACTTTCATCCTGCCACATGTATATATGTATTTATGTTTATCTTGTTTCTCATTTTATTTATTTATTTATTTATTTATTTATTTATTTATTTAATTCATTTTTATTGTTAGACTTATTGGGGTGACATCTGTTAGCAAGGATTACATAGGTTTCAGGCATATAATTCTACAGTGCATTGTCAACTTGATGTATAATAAGTTCACCACCTAATGTGACTTCTCTTTCCATCACCTTATATTTAGCTTCCCCCCCTCCTCTCCCACCCCCTCCCCTTTCTCCCCTCCCTA
>PVJL010012733.1:20226-35742 GCA_004026885.1 Lyroderma lyra | reverse complement strand
CTAAATATAAGGTGATGGAAAGAGAAGTCACATTAGGTGGTGAACTTATTATACATCAAGTTGACAATGCACTGTAGAATTGTATGCCTGAAACCTATGTAATCCTTGCTAACAGATGTCACCCCAATAAGTCTAAGAAAAAAATGAATTAAAAAAATAAAATAAAATGGAAGAAAAGAAATGTGACTATTTTACCTATTTATTCCATTTACATAATAAATGTAATGTTTATTTTAAATAAATGTTTACCACTTTAAAAAAAATGGTCTTAGTCCCAGTTTGGCCACTAACTCACTTTGTGATGAGGGCAGTTGTCCAACCTTTTTGGGCTTATGAACATCTACACTGAAGAAAATACCTGCTCTAACTACCTTAGCTGTTATAACAATCTAATTTTTAAAGAGATTTTTAAAAACTTAGAAAAATAATTACTCCTCCATTCTCTTTAACTTGTTGAACATGTGCTGTATGCTAAACATTATGCTAGGCATGGAATTTTCAGTTAGTGAAAAAATCAGATACTAAATCATTATAATTATGGTATTGTGAAAGAAAAGTATTAGATGTAAGGAAAGCATAAAAGAGAAGACTTAAATTACTATGAGGGCTTAAGTATGTTTTCCCTGAAGAATCAACACCTAAACAGAGCAATTGAAACTGATTAGGAATTAATTAGACATAGAAGTATAGGATAAAGTTGTATTCAGAGAAGAAAAAGTCATAAATTACATTCAAATACAAAGTGAAATTTGGATATATTTAACTTTTCATAAACATTTAATGTGTAACATTTCACATGATTTTCCATTTCTATTTTTTAATTCATTTTTATTGATAGACTTTTTGGGGTGACATCTGTTAGTAAGAATTACATAGGTTTTAGGCATACAATTCCACAATGAATTGTCAACTCGTTGTATAATAATTTCACCATCTGTTGTGACTTCTCTTTCCATCACCCTATATCTAACTTTCCCTCCCTCCTCTCCCAACCCCTCCCCTTTCTCCCTTTCCTATCCCCCTTGACCCCAAATAACATTAAACTATTGATTATGCCCATGGGTTATTTGTTTGGTTGTTTATTTCTTTTTTATTTGTTGCTTACAGTTTTTATATTTCATAATGTGTTAACTAAAAACTGTGCTTTAAACATACATTTGGGCCACCCTGTAGATGAGTCACTTATATGATTTTCTATTTCTTAGTTCCACTCTTTTTTTTAATTCATTTTTATTGTTAGACTTATTGGGGTGACATCTGTTAGCAAGGATTACATGGGTTTCAGGCATACAATTCTACAGTGCATTGTCAACTTGATCTATAATAAGTTCACCACCTAATGTGACTTCTCTTTCGATCACCTTATATTTAGCTTACCCCCTCCTCTCCTACCCCTCTCCTTTCTCCCCTCCTTAACCCACTCATCCACAAGTAAACATTAAACCATTGATTGTGTCCATGGGTTGTTTGTTTCTTCATTTCTTTTTTCTTTGCTTTCAGTTTTATATTCCGCGTATGAGTGAAGTCATACAGTTCTTTGTTTTTTCTGTCTGGCTTATTTCACTAAGCAAGAAGATCTCCAAGTCCATCCATTTTGTTGCAAATGGCAATATTTCATCTTTTCTTACAGCTGAGTAACATTGCATTGCGGATATGTACCACAGCTTCTTTATCCAGTCATCTGTCGCAGGGCACTTTTGTTGTTTCCATGTTTTGGCCACTGTGAACAGCGCTGCAATGAACATTGGGGTACATAAGTCTTTGTGGACAAAGGTTTGTAAGTGTTTTGGGTAGATCCCAGGAGGGGGATTGCTGGGCCAAATGGTAGCTCCATTCCCAATTTTCTGAGGAACCTCCACACTGCCTTCCACAGTGGTTGTACCAATTTGCACTCCCACCAGCAGTGTACCAGAGTTCCTTTCTATCCACAGCCTCTCCAGCACTTGTTATTCCTTGTCTTGTTGATAATAGCCATTCTAACATGTGTGAGGTGATATCTCATTGTGGTTTTGATTTGCATTTCGCTGATAGCTAATGAGGATGAGCATTTTTTCATATGTCTGCTGGCCATTTGTATTTATTCGTGGGAGAAGTGTCTGTTTAGTTTTTCTACCCACTTTTCAATTGGGTTGTTCATTTTTTTTTGTTGTTAAGTCTTATTAGTTCTTTATATATTTTAGATATTAGACCCTTATCTGATGCGTTATTTGCAAATATTTTCTCTCATTCAGTTGGCTGCCTCTTTGCATTGTTGATGGTTTCTTTTTCTGTGCAGAAGCTTTTTAGTTTGATATAGTCCCATTCATTTATTTTTGCTTTTACTTCCCTTGCCTTTCAGGTCAGGTTCATGAAGTATTCATTGAGTCCTAGGTCTATAAGTTTAGTTATATACTCATCTACAAGGTAGCCCAAATGTAGGTTTACAGCATAGTTTTTAATTAATATGTTATGACACAAATTCTGATTTTTTGTGGTGAATTTAATTGATTCAATGGTGTACCACATTTTGAGTTAGCCTGTATAGTTTGGATTACTTTTAATCACTAGATTTCTTTTCTTTAAGAAAACAATGAGATCCTAGCTCTCACTATATATATTATATTTCTGTACCAATGTTTACATAACAAAAAAGAAAGAAATAACAGGACATAAAGTAATTCAGAATAATTCCTTTTTTAGAACACATTGTTAGGTACTATAAGTTAAAATTTTTTATAATTTCCTAGAATATGTTCTAGTTAAGCACATGTAAAAACTTTAAATCTACTCTATCTTTTTCAAAAACAAATGTGTGTTCTGAGTTAATTACCACACACCAACAACTGGAAGACTTCTTTTATTTTGACAAAATGAATCAAATTAACATAACATGAATGAAGGGAGTTAGGGAGAAAGGACAGTGACACAAATACATGGTGATAGAAAAAGAACTGACTGTGGGTAGTGAACTTACAGTACAAAATGTAGGTGATGTATTGTAGAAGTGTACACCTGGAACCTATGTAATTTTTTAATTATTAATATCACCCAAATAAATTTAACAATAAAATATATTTCAAATATATTATTAATGCACACCATAGTCTTTATTTTTTCATAGCAAATTGAGAAACTGGATCATTAATCTGAAGATTTTTACCTTGCCCCAGACACATGTATTTAAATATCATTTTTTTCTGAACACTTATTACTACATTTTTAAATTTTGAATTCATTAAATTAACTCAACTTGCCAATTATATTCAGCTAGATCCATATTTAAAGTGTGATACAAACTTTTCTCTCTCTAATCCTCCTGAAAATATGTACATGTATTAAATAGTTTGCTATGTTTGCTGTTTTATTGCAGTTAATATATAATATATAAGAAATTATGATTTTAAACTTTATGTTTTTTTCTTATAAAAAGAGCTGCTTCATAAGTAGTTCATTTTATTTACATAATCAATTCAAACATAATTTTCTTCCAGCTTTTATTAGCTTATTTCAAAAAACCTCCTGATCAACTTACGAGTACCCTAGTATTCTTTTTTTTTTTTTTCTTTTTGATATGTGGATAGCTCCCTGGCTGGGAACTGATACCCTGGTATTCTAATAGGTCATAAAAACATGTTTCTTATACTTTATAATTAAACAAATATTATTAATACCTCAAATTCTATAATTGGTAGTAAATGTATACTATTGCTACTATTAAAGTAGTGTGTTGCTGACTATTGAAACAGGAAAGTATTAACATTCACTTATATATGTACATATTTTAAATACTCAAGTAATACTACAAAGTTTCTAATAAAAGACAATCTTTGTATACCACTTCTTATACTCTGTTTCCCAAAGAATATCATTTTTAACTTTTAATTGGTCCTTATATTTATTTTATTATTATTAAAATCATACATGTAGTGTCATCTCTTTTTTTCCTGTTAAAATGTCTTAGTCATTATATATTGACTTCCTGTTATGGGGAAGATGATTTAACTCTCTTATGAATCATATTCCCAGCACATTTCTTTGACCACAATAAAAAATTAAATTAAAAAATTATTCATAACATAGTAAAAAATTATTTTTAAGTCTTTATAAGACAAACATACAGAGTGTAAGGATAGATAAAGAGACTTTACAAGTAAAGATAAGCTTTTTAATGTTTTCATGGATGCTCTTTTATATTGGCTTACTTTTATATAATTATTAACTTCTGCACTTTTGTTTTAGAAAAATAAAATCTCAGGAGAATAAAATAATGCTAGGTTATAGACACATTGTTCAGTGTTTTCTAGAAACAACTTTTATTAGAAATTAAATTTATTTTTGTCCAAATTCTCTGAAGAAGTCATTTTGCAACACTTTGCATTAGTAATTACTTTGAACATATTTAAAAAAGAAAATTCTCTAGCACACCACACTACAGTGCAAAGAGAAGAAAATTAAAATAAAATAAAATTTGATTGATCAATTTCTCCTTTAGAATTTTTTTCACAGAGAATGAATTCAAAAAATTTTAGCAAGTGCACTACTGATTTATATGATCCTATATGACAATGCTTTTCACATTGCCTTATGTCACATATTAATTTAAATAATTTATTGGAACATAAAAGTGAGAAAGCAAGACAAAACAAACTGTTCTAGGTGTGCAAAGATTATTTCAAAGTCAAGAATAAAATTCACTGGTGTCTTATGATATCTAAAGGAACTTACTTGCTTTAAAAATAAAAGCTTGATTAGAAATATCAGTGTTACATACATATGGTAGCTCATTCAAAATCTTTTTAACATTAATGGTGATGTTTTTAGATAAGAAAAAGCCATTTTAATAGTTAATTAGCTATTAACATAAGTTTTTATAACAAAGCTTGCAGGTGATTTTTTAATTAAAAGGATAAATATATTGGAATATTCATTGTACAGATTTATTTAACTAAAAATGTTCTTAAACTGAATCTAGGTAACATGAAGTATGTCCATTCTTAAATATGATTTAGTAGGAATAAAAAATATGAAAACTAAGGGCACTTTAGAACTAAAACATGCTTTAATAAACTTTAATTAGTTAGTGTATATAAAATACTGTGTGTCTGGAACTGTTCTGGGATCTCTTAGGACTATGCACACAAGCATACAAGCAGATACACAAAAGCAGAAGAAAGAGAGTAATCCACATGAAACAATTGCATAACAAATAATGATCAATATTGAAAAAATAGAATGTTTGAGATAAATTCATGGATATCTTGGGATGGGACCTAGAGAAAGTTGAGTATGGCTATAAAACAATGCATGGCATCTCTGTAGTAAAAAAGTGTCTTGTATCTTGAATAAGGTGATGATGTATGTCCACAGAATAAAACTGTATAGCATGCACATGAGTACACATGTGCATGCATCCACACAGAAGTATAAGTAAAACTGAAGAAACATGAATTAAGTCAATAAATGTTTGCAATGCCAAGATCATGGTTGTGATATTGTACTAAAGTTCTGAGGTACAGGGGATCTTGCATTATTTCTTACAACTCATAAATATACAAGTATGTCAAAATAAAAACGTATTAAAAATCATTATAAAATACACATTCTCCATTCTAAATATATCTTTTGACCCTGCATAAAAACATACAAGAAATTAACAACAAAATTACTCCCAGGGAGAAAAAGAAATATCATCTCAGTGCAGTAGTAATTTCCCAATAAGACCCACACAAAACACAAAACAACACAATGTAACCATTATGTCTAAATATTCTTGCACTATTGATATGTTTTTATTTTTTAAATTTTATGTAAATTTAAAGGAGTTCTAAAAACAATATAAACTGATGGTTGCTCATGATACAGTAATGATAATATGCTATATTTAAGTTCAGCTGGTGATAGAATCAAAAACAGTTGGGGACTGAAAGAATATCACAATTATATTCTCACTTTATGTCAATAGATATAAAGAAAATCACACATATATACAATGTGTTTTTACTTCCTATAAAGTCTGCTTTAGTTAGAAATGAGGAGTAAAATGAGAACACCATAAAATATCTCTCAGAATCTTTACCTGCTTTGAATCTCTTGGAAAATATTCAAGCATATCATTGCTCTTTTACAAATTCACAATGAGAAATAATGTGTCAACTACTGCTGTGAATTTCTTTGATGTGAAGAAGTTGAAGGTGATAAAAGGCAAGGTGACACGCAAGGACACCTGGTTTTAATGGGTATGATTAGGGCAGGTTCCCATTCACATTAAATGACTTCCAGGCAATTCATGTCACTTTGTCTTTCAATTGTCACTTGTCTGGTTGCGATTAGAATTGAAATAGAAATTTCAGACTCCTCTCACACCAATCTGGAAGCTTCACCTTCTTGGACTCATCTCTAAAGGCCCACTGAAGAGAATGAATGCTTCTCCTTCTCTCAGAGTGAATTGCAGGAATTTAGAGGTTCCTTTCTCCAGTTCCCACCCTTCACCTCTACCAGAAGCTCACTCAAGAGGAGCAGAGATTGGGCAGGGAGCTGGGGTTAGGAGAGTTGTGATGTGGGGGACTGAGGACTCAGGGCTTTTGAGAGTTCAGGGGACACAGAATGATGTGGGTCTGGGATATGAGTGAGGGGTAAGGGAAGGCCAAGGACCTGGGCCAAGCACTGATTTGAGGCACAGAGCAAGGCCAGAGCACCTGGTGACTGTGTGAGGTAAGAATTAAGGCTCACCCACATTCTGTAGGGTCTCCATGAATTGGGGTCTCCTCACCATCTCTGTCGCTATCTGAATGAATTAGGTAAGGGCTCTCTGATACTTCTCACACATGGCATAGATACCTTGGACAGGCTGCTCCATTGAATCTGTCTCTGCTGCCAGAGTCAGGACAAGATACTTGCTCCTGATGAAAAGTAAATCGCTTTTTGGCCAGGTTCAGGAGTATTTTTTGCATTAGAAAGACTAGTCATTCCAGGATTGTTCTTCAAGAGTCACCACACTGGAACACTTACAAAATCTAGTGATGGGGTTCTTGCATCAAGCACATTTCTGGGCCACAAAATTCTTGTAGCAATCCACACAGTAATACTGGTATTCCATAGTGGTGAAAGGCGTCCCAGACAGCTTCTTAGAGCATGTAATGCACATAATGCATTCAGCATACCAGGGTTGATTCTGATAAGTGATTCAGCCAGATGTAATGGCTTTGTTGCACTTCAAAAAATGTTTGGCAAACTTGGCATTGTAAGTTGTGCAGTAGAACTCCTCCACTTTATAAATCGAGCTTCCAGTTTTAATGAGTTGTTTACAGTTGCTGCAGTTGAAACAGTCTTTGTGCCAGAGGGTTCCCTTGCACTCCACATTCCAATGTCCTGCAAATAATGAATTTTAGCAGCTCCTGAAATTGAGGGAGTCTTCCAGCATGATGCACTTCTTGCACAGAATCTTGCTGATTTTGGCCAGAAACATCTCGATGTCTGAGGGGTGAAGGAACTTGGTGCAGCAAAAGCAGGTGTCATTCCAGTAGCTGTTCTTATAGTGAAAGTCTTTGGAGTCTACACTGATGGGCTTTCTGCAATTCATACAGGTGTTGGCACAGAATTGTCAAAGAAATTCAGGTAGCAGTGATGGCCATTCTTCTTTATGTATGTCTTCCCTTGCAGGGGATTTCTGCAGTAGAGGCAGTCAATCTTCTCAGCCATGGTAATCACCATTTATCTAAAGTGATATCACACTGACTGTGTGGAGAATGGATGTATTCATCAAGGGTTAAAATACAGTTCTCAACAATTTCCAATGTGCTGCTTGAGCACAGTAATCAGTAGTGCAACTGTTAATGTAGTGTCACTCCCTGACCCACACCCACATATGATGATGACTGCAGCACCTATGGTGGTGACACAGAGGAAATTTTTTAAACTGGGAGTCCACCAGCTAGGATCTGGACTACAACAGAAGAGGGCCAGGCCTCCACATGTCTGGGGTCTGTCAGTTATAAGAGGAAAGTCCTCAGCTGACCCCGCAAAGCAGAACAGGGAGAGCCTTCTTACAGTGGTGTTTGGGTTCACTGGTGCTTGCCATGACAGACAACTCTGTTTAGTGTACATGAGGTTACTGGGATTTCATAGGAAGGTAAGGATATTGTCCTCCCAACTGTCCATGGCTTTTATTTTAGACAGAAGTTTCTAGAACACCAAAGAGCATCTCTGAGCTCTCCATGCACTTTCTAACAATAGAGGGACTTCGGGAATCTGTTGTGGCTGAGGCCACTCTTTTATTTAACTTAGAATCCCATGAGTACTCCACCCTAACTCTCTGAACAAGGCCTAAAATGTGATGTGAGTGAGACTGAGGAGTTTGGGCTAAAGGCCACTAGTGCAGCTTCATAGCACAGGCAGCACCTCTGAAAAGAGCTGGGCATTTGGCCAGTGGTGCATTAAGTGGGGAAACCCCTTCCTATTTAGCTACCAAATGGACAGCCCTGCCATTGATCTGGGGTCTGGCAAAAAATGGCCACCGGGCTGCAGCACCAAAGTTTGCCTGAGTGGGGATAGGTGGGCGAGATAAAAAAGGCTCTGCCCTTTAGCCTTGCTTCTTCTGTCAGTTCTCCAGAAAAAAACACACCCTGCAAGGGCTCTAACAGAGAGGTCCTGGCAGAGCCTATTGGAAGTGCTGCTGTCCCATTAGCCCAGGAATGGTGCCATCAACGTGCAAGGGCAAACATGAAACATAGGCTGAGATTGATATCCGAGAGCTGAGACTCAAAGCGCTGATGCTGCCAGAAAATCTTCCCACTGCTGCTTTAGTCAACCCAGCTTCATTATAGTTTCTCCTCCCAGGACATAGAAAGAGCACCATTGAAGTGTGTGTGTGTGTGTGTGTGTGTGTGTGTGTGTGTGTGTGTGAGAGAGAGAGAGAGAGAGAGAGAGAGAGAGAAAGAGAGAGAGAGAAAAGTGTGGGTGACCAGAGGCTTTTTGCATACAGTGGCATGTAGGAATCCTGCACCACCTTACATTAGCTAGCTCCCATAATTCAGTTAGGCAGGACAGATTTGAGAGACTGAGTAAGGAGCCAAGAGTTTATTTTAAAATAAAAGATGCCCCTCACTTCATCTCTGCTAGTATCAATTTTTTTTTTGTTTTTCATCTCATGTAGCCTCATACAGTCCCAAGCCAAAACTTCTTGCTTATTGATTACTCTGAAGAAGTATCAACTGCATGCTCTGACTCTTAGAAAGCATTGCAAGAGTACAGAGAGAAGGTTATAAAGGATTCGGCATATCCTGAAAGAAATTACCAGAGTGGAAGGAGACCTCCCTTAAGATGCAGATCAGATTGGTGATGCAGCAGCACAGCATCTCATTCTTTAAGAAAAAATTCTTGCCCTATAATTTGTAACTCCTGTGACCTTATTTATATATATATTTTTTTATATTTCAGAGGAAACATCTGACTGAATACTTCCAAAGCTGGATTACTTTAATTCCTACTCCAGCCTTAACCCATACTTGGTTTTTATTTTTTATTTTATTTTTTAGGAAGTAGTTTCCTGGCTGGGAATCAAACTCAGGCTGCAGTGTTGAGGGTGCCAGAACCTATCCACTACACAAACAGGGAACCCACTTTTTCAAGTAAAGAATAAAGTTTCTACTATGAAAAACATAAAAGAAGATCAATGGCTACCTGTAAAAATAAAATACTAATAACTTTTCTATTAGTAAGACAAACATGGTGTAAAAAATACTTTTCTTCTGAGAGTGGCTTTTTTGTTCCCATGTGAAATAATACATAATTCTGTATCATTTTAATTATTATTCAAGGGTAAATGTCTTGGACATTTTCAAATACACTAGGAAGTATACAAATAATTTCAGTAAGTTTATGGTCAAATATTATAAACAAACAATAGACTTGTGTTGCATTAGAGACTTTATGAATTGTGTGTATTAAAGTTCATGAAAATGCATTTTAAGTCTAATTATTGATACTTGCTTATATTATTCTATTGTAATTATTGTAATGAATTTCCTTAAAAGTGACCTTAAATGAACAGGAATTTGAATAGGTAAATAACTTGAACAGGATGATCACCTGACAAAATTGAGGAGGGTCCATTTGGTCTCATAAGATTTATCTTTTTAGAAATGCTGAAATAGTTTGAAGAGAACCCAAGTGAAAATATTTTAAACATACTGCCATGAGGTATATTTAGAAAGAAACAACAGGTAAACCCATTTTCCTAAGCTTACTCTGATTTCCTCACACTAAAAACAAAGTAGTGACTCATGTTCAAAGGAAAACATTTCCCTGAGTTAATTATTGATAACATTAATTTTCTGATTCATAAACAGCTGTTTAGATCCTTTCTAAACATTACTCCCTTCCCAGTACAATTTATACTTAAGTAGTTTGGAAGTATAGTTATTGAAATTAGGAATTTTGCTCAAGAAGTTATTCAGAAAGTCACACCAGTAGTCAAAGGCAGAGGCCTTCAACTTCTGCATAAATCTTTGGCCCAGACAGTCCATAGTGCACACAGGAGGACTGATATGGCATTTTCCACAGTGTCCACTGAATAGGTGTAAGAATTAATATTTCCTTCAAATCTACAGATCTCTGCTTCTGCTGGATTGTGTCAGAATGTTATTTTTCAACCCGTGACTCTCCAGAACCACCAACAATTTCTTGTCCATATGTCCCACCACCTCTTTCTCATGAGGCACTATTTTCTTAAGTCCACTCATTTCTTTCCCCTGAATGTTCCTCTGGCAAGGCTTCAGGCCTGTTTGCCACATTCATTTTTGTTGACTTTAATTTGAAATTTCATAGAGTTAACCTCTCTTACCTTTCAAAGCACTCACTCAAATATCTTATTTAATGTCTTGTGATACAGCCACATGAAACTGTAATTTCTATTTCAAAGTGTGAGAGAACATGCACCAAATTTGACTCACCTGTAATGACAGAACAAGTTCTCATTGCTGCTGATCACTTTGCTTTCTGTGGCACCATGATTTTTTAGACATTAGAAAGGCTTGAGCCTAACTAGCAGCAGTACCAGCTACTTTGTAGGAAACTACATAAACCACCACCATTGCAACTCCTTAAAAACATACTATTCTTTGAAGGCTTTCCTTCTAACAGATGACCAAATTAGCACGGCTTAGTCTAGTTAACCACCTTCTCTCCCACCATTTAAAAATGCTGTAATTTTATCGCATGTCAAGAAGGTATTTCACAGGTGTAGTTATTTTTTGTGTGTGTGTGTTTGTTTTTTTGTTTTTTTTGTTTTTGTTTTTGTTTATTTTTTTATCTTTTAGGTTCCATTTTTTTCTTTTTCTTTTTTTAATTGGGGTGACATCTGATAACAAGGATTAGATAGGTTTCAGGCATACAATTCTACAGTGCACTGTCAACTTGATGTATAATAAGTTCACCACCTAATGTGACTTCTCTTTCCATCACCTTATATTTCGCTTCCCCCCCTCCTCACCCACCCCCTCCCCGTTCTCCCCTCCCTAACGCACTCATCCCCAAATAAACATTAAACTATTGATTGTGTCCATGGGTTATTGTTTCTTCATTTCTTTTTTTCTTTGCTTTCAGTTTTATATTCCGCATATGAGTGAAGTCATACAGTTCTTTGTTTTTTCTGTCTGACTTATTTCACTAAGCATGATGATCTCCAGGTCCATCCATTTTGTCGCAAATGGCAATATTTCATCTTTTCTTTTTTTTTTATTGGGGTGACATCTGTTACCAAGGATTACATAGGTTTCAGGCATACAATTCTACAGTGCATTGTCAACTTGTTGTATAATAAGTTCACCACCTAATGTGACTGCTCTTTCTATCACCTTATATTTAGCTTCCCCCTCTCCTCTCCCACCTCTTCCCCTTTCTCCCCTCCCTGACCCACTCATCCCCAAATAAACATTAAACTATTGATTGTGTCCATGGGTTATTTGTTCATTTCTTGAAAACCTTTGTCCGCAAAGACTTATGTACCCCAATGTTCATTGCAGTGATGTTCACAGTGGCCAAAACATGGAAACAACCAAAGTGCTCTGCGACAGATGACTGGATAAAGAAGCTGTGGTACATATACACAATGGAATATTACTCAACTGTAAGAAAAGATGAAATATTGCCATTTGCGACAAAATGGATGGACCTGGAGATCATCATGCTAAGTGAAATAAGCCAGACAGAAAAAACAAAGAACTGCATGATTTCACTCATATGCGGAATATAAAACTGAAAGCAAAGAAAAAAAGGTGTAGTTATTAATAGGATTCTCTAATTTGTAATTTTCTGTACTTGGTGATTGGTCAACTATATCAGTTTCTCCCCTTTTCATTTACTTCTCTTCTCATGGTAAATAATGAAATATAAGAGCTGTGTTTTCCATTTCCTGACTAGTTGATTTTTTCCTAGGGTAAAGTTTAGTCAGTGATGAGTGATTGTCTGACTGACCTCATGGAAATCAAACCATTCATTCTTCAAGAACCTCATAGCATTTCTAAAGGTAATTTTAAGGTTAAATTTTCCTGAATTGTTTACTGAAATAGCTATTTTTCATAACTAAATTGGAAATATGCATGGCCTCAGGTATCTGTACCCAGCAGAAAATCTTTTGTCCATAGAACCCCTAGCCAGGGAAATTTTGGATTTCCACATTATTTAATGTGTGCCTTGTAGTCATCAGAGACTCTTCCACACAGCCACCAAAAACCTTTTTTTGTTTTGGCATTAATACTGACCTACAGGTTGTCAATTGTTCAGAACTTTAGCAGTCTCCAATAACATGTAAAGTATCAAATTGATGGAGCAGTTATGGAAACTCTAAGAGGACCATCTAACAGCACGATTCTTGAAGAAGGCTGAAGTGATATTTTCTACTCACTGCAGTCACACCCAACAATTATTTAATCACCAATTACAAGATACTTATGGGTAAGAGTGTGTTCTCCTTTGCTTTATGTCTCGTGACCAGCATGTGCCATGTGTATCTGTGAATTGAGTCATTAAGAGAAAACTGGAGGTGGTGGAGGTGGTGAAGGAACGCTGTATATTCTTTACGTTCCACTTCTGTGCTTTCAATTTTTTTTTTTTTTTTTGCTTTCTTCTGTGTGCAAAGTCACCTCTGTAGTCAATGTCAATATCTTTTTTTTATTTTGTTTTTTTAATTCATTTTTATTGTTAGGCTTATTGGAGTGACATCTGTAAGCAAGGATTACATAGGTTACAGGCATATAATTCTACCACTCTGAACATGCCCGATCTCATCTGATCTCAGAAGCTAAGCAGGGCCGGGCCTTGTTAGTACTTGGATGGGAGAGTCAATGTCAATTTCAATAGAACAGAGAACATGTTTCTTCATAAGACTAAGGCCAGGCATATTGCACCATGCCAAATATAACATGGCTCCTTCTGAGCAAAGAAATTACCCTCTGACATATATTTTGGCTCAGGAATTTTTCTCATGTTAAACAATGACTCTTTACTTAACATTTTTCATGTGGGAGATGATTCATTTCATAGCCAAATGAATATTTATTTTGAAAAATGTGAACTTAATAAAGGTTTTAAATAAAAAAATTATAGGAAAAAAGCAGAAAAAAATTAGAGACATTATAGAAAAATGAGACAGTATGTGGAATATGGGAAAATGTTAAATAATTCATATGTTGCATGATAACTGGTGAATAAATACATGATGGAACGTTTAGAATTTGTCAAAGCCTTCTAAATAATCCATTAAACAAATGCATACTCAATTCTACTGTATCTGCAAAGAACTTCTATAAAAATATTTATTCAGAAAATTGAAGTACATGTAGCTGAACTCCAGTTACACATATAAATAAAAAGATTCCAGGGCTTCTCTTTGTGAATGATTTTTATCAGGGCTTTCTGTCATGTCAAAATGAGATATTGAGAAAAGTCAGAGTATAAATTTTTGAAGAGAAGATATTCATATGCTCTTACTGCCCTCCAGCAAATGTCTGTGGGCTATGTTCATATGATCATGAATGTTCTCTGCTTTTTTATTTCAGGAATGTGTATAGTCTCCAGCCCTGAAGACATCATGGTCTGGCAAAACCACTTCTTGTACATTAAGCCTGGCATATGTTTTAGTTACACATTCAATTATATTTGCTGTCTTGAAGCATATAAAGAAAATATAATGAATTAAAAAAATATATATACTTGTTTCAAATTATAAAAAGAGGGAATTCCTTAAAGTTTAATTATGGCTACTCAGTTTATTTTCTTCCTGGACATGAACTGACTAAAATATATCAAGTTTTTCTGGGTCCCTTTAATAAAGGCAAAAAATGTATTAAATGACAGAAAACAGTAAAATATTAATAACTGTTTTTCCATCTGAAATACTTAGAAGAGGCATAAAGTTCATTGTCTGAAGAACTGGTTAAATATTTTTTAATTCATTTTTATTGTTAGACTTAATTGGGTGACATCTGTTAGCAAGGATTACATAGGTTTCAGGCATACAATTCTACAGTGCATTGTCAACTTGATGTATAATAAGTTCACCACCTAATGTGACTTCTCTTTCCATCACCTTATATGTACCTTCCCCCTCTCCTCTCCCACCCCCTCCCCTTTCTCCCCTCCCTAACCCACTTGTCCCCAAATAAACTTTAAACTATTGATTGTGTCCATAGGTTATTTGTTTGTTCATTTCTTTTTTTCTTTGCTTTTAGTTTTATATTCCGCATATGAGTGAAATCATGCAGTTCTTTGCTTTTTCTGTCTGGCTTATTTCACTTAGCATGATAATCTCCAGGTCCATCCATTTTGTCGCAAATGGCAATATTTCATCTTTTCTTACAGCTGAGTAATGTTCCATTGTGTATATGTACTACAGATACTTTCTCCAGTCATCTGTCGCAGAGCACTTTGGTTGTTTCCATGTTTTGGCCACTGTGAACAGCGATGCGATGAACATTGGGGTACATAAGTCTTTGCAGACAAAAGTTTTCAAGTCTTTGGGTAGATCCCCAGAAGGGGGATTGCTGGGTCAAATGGTGGCTCCATTCCCAATTTTCTGAGGACCCTCCACACTGCCTTCCACAGTGGTTGTACCAGTTTGCACTCCCACCAGCAGTGTACCAGAGTTCCTTTTTCTCCACATCCTCTCCAGCACTAGTTATTCCTTGTCTTGTTGATAATAGCCATTCTCACAGGTGTGAGGTGGTATCTCAAATAATTTTCGATAAAGGAGCAAAAAACATACAATGGGGAAAAGACAGCCTTTATAGTAGGTGGTGCTGGGAAAACTGGAAAAACATATGCAAAAGAATGAACCTGAGCTGTGAACTCTCTCCATATACAAAACTTAACTCAAAATGGATTAAAGACCTTCATATAAGACCTGCAACAATAAACTGTATAGAAGAAGACATAGGTACTAAACTTATAGACCTAGGACTCAAGGAAGACTTCATGAACCTGTCCTCAAAGGCAAGGGAAGTAAAAGCAAAAATAAATGAATGGGACTATATCAAACTAAAA
>PVJL010012733.1:0-20126 GCA_004026885.1 Lyroderma lyra | reverse complement strand
CAGGGTCTAATATCTAAAATATATAAAGAACTAATAAGACTTAACAACAAAAAAACAAACAACCCAATTGAAAAGTGGGTAGAAGAACTAAACAGATACTTCTCCCATGAAGAAATACAAATGGCCAGCAGATATATGAAAAAATGCTCATCCTCATTAGCTATCAGGGAAATGGTTAAATATTTTTAAGTATATTCACCAAAATTTGAAAAGGCGGACTAATGAAATACAGCTGTTCCACATTGTTCACAGTGGCCAAGTCATAGAAACAACCAAAGTGCCCTTTGATAGATGACTGGAAACACAAACTGTGGTACATAAACAATGGAATATTACTCGCCTATAAGAAAAGATGAAATACTATGATTTTTGACAACATGAATAGACCTTGATATCATCATGCTAAGTGAAATAAGCCAGTCAGAAAGAACAATAATCATATAACTTCATACATATGTGTAATATAAAACTGAATGATAGAAAAAAACAAAAACTCATGGAAACAGTTAATAGTTTAGTTGTAATGTGAGGATAATCAAAAAGGGCAGTAGGAGAGAAAGAAGGGGTAGTCAAATATTTGTTGAGAGGAAAAGAATGAACTCTCAGTGGTGAACACATACTGCAACACATAGGTGATGCAGTGTAGAATTGTACATCTGGAACCTATGCAATTTTTGTTAATCAATGTCACCCCAATAAATTTAACAATAAATAATCAAAGAAAGCTCTTTCGTAAAATGAGCTTTCTCTACATAACTATTCCTTATCTTTGGTACAGTGATAAAGTGTGGGCCAATGCTAGCTAACAGAGTATTAACAGAATGACTGTATTATGCAGATTTAAAGAATTAACTGCCACTTCTTTTAAAATCAGTGTTAGTTTTGTTTTTTACTTGATTGAATATTTTCTCTATATAGTATCATTCAAAATATGATACTAATTATTTTATTTTATTTTGGTCAATGTATTTTAAGATACATCCTTGCAGTAAGGGAGAGAAATGATACATATAAACACAATGATTGTTTTGTTAAAGGCTCTGCAGAGGCCCAGAGACTACAATGAAGATCATTCTGGCTAGAATCTTTCAGGATGGCTTTGAGAATAACAGAGATATAATCTGAACATGGGTTGAGAAGCCATTTTAGATAAGGATGGTTAAATGTGAGTAAAGATCTGTCTGATATTTTCTTCTTGGTATTTTTTTTTTATCTTCTAAATAACTCTTTTTGGAACATCATTTTTTTCATTTTTTTCACAGACTGATTTTTATCTTTTTCTTAGCACTCTTCTTCCAGGGCCAAAGCTAAATTCTCCTGTAATTCAAAGATATTTTATTGCCTAAAATCTTATAGGGTCACTTTGCATGTACTTATTGACAGTAGCATGTAGTTATTGGGTAATTTACTGTGGCTCAATTTGCTAGCTTCCTCTGTGGGTACATGCAGGAAGGCTCCACACTCCTATTATCTGTGGCTTTTCAAAGACAATTCCCTTGTTACTTGGAAGAAAAATGAGTTTGCTAATTTTGGGGAGAAGCATTTTTTTGACCATCTCAGTAGTCACTTTGTTTTTTTAAATGCAGTTAAAAAAGCACACTAGATTATTGTCATTTGCTCTGTTATTCTATTCCATATTATATAGATCCAGTGGGGTTTAAGATAGGATACTTCAACCTGCAAATTTCAGGAATCCATGTTCAACTCTAACTCCTGCCTCCTAATGTCCCTTTCACATTATATCTGTGTTCCCAAAACTTTCACAAAATTGTGACACATGTATGTTAAGTTAGAAACACACACACACACACACACACACACACACACACACACACACACACACACACATACACACACTTGAAAGACTGAGAATGGGATTATACTTCACTGTGAACTGTTCCTGAATGACATGTGGGCAAACTTGCATACTCCTACTAGGCTTTTTAAAGCGCAGAATACAGTGCTATTAAGGAGTTATGAATACTTGTGTTTTTCAGCCTGCCTTTGCCAGAGAACAATAAAGCCTCTTTTAGAAAGCAGGTTTCACTCTTTTTCTGAAAAAAAATTTTGTAGTGAAACTAAATTAAATTGGTAATTTATTTAAATAAAAACCAAATAACTGTGGGTCAATATTTTTAGTCCAGTCAGATTTCATGCACTTTTTAAAAATTCTGCTGTGACTTTTCTGTAAAGAAAAGTAGCAGTTCTACTAAATCACCTAGTTAGAAAGTTATTTTTTTAAATTCATTTTTATTGTTAGACTTATTGGGGTGACATCTGTTAGCAAGGATTACATAGGTTTCAGGCATACAATTCTACAGTGCATTGTCAACTTGATGTATAATAAGTTCACCACCTAATGTGACTTCTTTTTTTATTAAAGAGAAGAATTCATCAGCTGATTTCTCTTAGGAATAATTAGACTAGATAATCCTCACCTCTCTTTAATAAGTATGTTTAACAGTTTGGTTCAGTGCTAAATCTTTTACTCTGCAGGTGGGTGTAAAGAACATACTTCTTCCTGGAGATTTTAGAAAAGACCATTTTGGCTTCTAACCCCTGCTTGGATTCAAAAGCAAAAGAAAATGTGTCCCTTATATGTTAGAAATTCAGAATGTATACTGTAGTTTTTAGTCTCTGAAAAAAAAGATGACATTCCAAACAGTTGTTTCTCAGCTGATGTAGGGAAGATCTTAATTTTTTGCACCCAAATTTACCTGCTTTTTGTCTGTAAGAGTTCAAGCCTGTTTGTTAGTAAAGTGAGTGTATTTAAAACCACCCTCTATTTTTAGATAAGTACAAGATACTTAGAAACAAAATGTCAGTAAAACACGAGTTGTTAACATGGATTTAAGTTCTTTTGTGTCATATGAAAGAATAAAATCTTTGAGTAAAACAATCTGGATTATTTTTTAAAGTAAGGAGACAGTCAAAAGTCCAAATTAATATCAATCTTTTCTTCTCGCCCCCCACTTTTTTAGGCTCCTTCTCCAGCTATATTTGGGAACAGTAATTGTCTTCACTGAGAGGTATGTCAAGGCCCCAGATGTGGGTTCTTTGCCTGCAGCCTACAAAAATTGTTTCTTTCCTGTGTCCACTATAGAGTTGACTTTCAGTTGTTATTGTTATCTGTTTACCTGTTGTTGTGCGCTGCCAGAATTATCAGTTTCCTCAGAAAGGTTGATCATCAAATTAATAGTTTTACCTGGGTTATTACGTTTTTAAATATTATACCCAATTCTGGCAAAAAGGGAGCTTTCTTTTTAGAACACTAGATTGTACTCTGGAGACCAAAGCCTGTGTCATGGTGAGAACCCAGTTTACAGATGTTTCCCACACATCATCATTTCTCATTTCTGTGTCTGGTCAGCACATCTGCCTCCTTTAGGCCAAAATGTGGAAGTGGCTGAATACCTTCATCCTTTATGTTTCCTCATTCCAAATGCCAAGGTTTCCAGACAGGGCAGGTTTCGGCGGTGGTACACCCAATTGAAAAAACACACGCAGAGCCGACATGGGGGACCATGAACACACCAGCAAGCAAGCTACTTTATTGCGCACCTGGGACTATATATACGTATTCAAACAAAAGTGGCATCTTTCCGCACCTGCCCAGTAGCAGTTCTTTGGGTTTTCATGCTTACATAAGGTGGTACATGCGCAATAACTGTCAGCCCCAGGAATTCCTCAGCCCCAGACATGGTCTGATTATACCAAGGTCAAGCCTGGGTGGCGGGCCTGGCTTTAACCCTTTACAGTGAGCTTAGCTTCAACCTTCTGGGGACTGACACTCCACCCCTACAGGGCCGCCGCACAGGACTTTGTCCATAATGCATATCCTTGAGCCCACAGCCCACAGCAGCAATATAGGGAACAGCAAAATACTACCAGACTGCTAGTAATAATTGCTAGGATCATTAGTATCCACCGCCAGGTGGATCCTAAGGAATTCCACCAAGAGGTTAATGGGTCTTCTGTGAAGGAGGCAATGGCTTCTAGCTCTAAGTTCATCACAGCCAGGGCTGTCTGAATGTGCTCAGTGTGATCTGGGATATATACACAACATTCCACATGTAAAATAGCACATGTGCCACCTTGGGAGGCTGTCAATAGATCTAAGGCCATCCGATTTTGCAGCACAACTTTACGCATTTGGGCTGTTTCATCCAGTAACAGGCTTAAGGCCTGTTTAGTAGCATTTAGGGCTTGAGCTGTGTGCACTGCTAAAGCTTCTACTTGTAATTCTACATCTATGACAGCAGCTCCGGGCAGGGCCAGAGCAAAGGGGTAGAACCACCAGGTGGCTCTATGTTGGCGATGCCAGTGGTGATACACAGCATCCCAATTAGTAGGTAATTGAGGGAGGGTCGCCAGTACTCGACCAGCAATGTAAGGGCGACCCCAGGTACATCAGCCAGTCCAATTTGCAGGTAAGTAAGGCCATCCATAGTGTCCACAAACCCAGAGGTATCCAGCTGGAAAGATATCTGTGGGATGAATGCCAGCATATCTGGCCCCATTCCACCAAGTGCGAGGGGTCAGCACATGGGTAAACTTTGGACACAAGTGTGGGGGCACCCAAACCAGCAATACAATTAGCAGCTGAGCGATGTTGTTCTATACATAACGGGACTTGTTCCTGTAGTTCCACGTGTTCCCCCACCACCCAACCCCACCCATTAGTCACTGCATAACCAAACAGAGGGGGTTGGTTATTATGGTCCTTGTGGAGCGAGTTGTCCACTGCCCGGCGATGTTGGTCCCATTCAGCAGTGCTGCTCCATGTATGTAACCGCATCCAGTTGTTTAGGGAAGCCGGGTGAATCCACCACGGAAGCCCCTCAGCTGCCTCCACCGGTATGTCCGTGCAGATCCAACAGTGGGAAACGTTGTGGACCTGAGCAAACGTATGTGCCCAGGACAGGATACTATTACCTGCAGTTAGCCTGGGCGGTAGGACAAAGCAGATAATAACACCATTAAAGGAAGATCTTTACCCTCAGGTAAAATACAGGCAGTATGTCCATTTTGTGACAACAATGTGGCCGGTAAGGGCTTTGCCCCCGTCCGTGGCATCTGAAACCAAGACCGCAACTAGCTTTCTACCAGATACCTTGATTGGATGGTTACAGGATTAAGACAGGTTATGGCCTCACAGGCCAAAAGGGCAGCATAAATAGCAGTTAGCTGTTTCTCTATAAGGGAATAGCTGGCTTCTGCCCCTTTCCACAATTGAGACCAGAAACCAATGGGCACTTTACAAGTCCCATGTTTCTGCCCCATTCAAACCCATTGTTATCCACTGACACCGTTAAAAGGAACGGTAGGGTGGTATCAACCACCCGTAGGGTTTGGGCTTGAGCCACTGCCTGCTTGGTGGCTCGAAATGACTGCTCTATCCCTGGGGTCCAATGCCAAGTAGCCTCTTGCCATATCAGGTGATGCAAGGGGAAAGTTAAAGTGGCTAAATGAGGAATAAACACCATCCAATAGCCCAACAAACCCAAATAGGCCTGCAATTGCTTCACTGTTGTTAGACGGGGATATGCCTGTATCTTATCTATGACTGCCTCTGACATAACCTTAGTCTTACCCGACCAGACAACCCCAGAGAATCTGACAGACAACCCAGGCCCTTGGACCTTGTCTTCATTGACGGCCCACCCCCAGGTTTCCAAGGCTTCTCATAGACTGGTGGCCGCAGTCTCGAGCTCTGCAAGAGAATCAGAGGTTAGCATTATGTCATCAATATAATGGAACAGATGCACCCCTGCTGGCTTCTGCCAGGTGGCCAAGTCCTGAGCCACCAGTCCATCACACAGGGTGGGACTGTGCAGATATCCATGGGGAAGCACCAGGAAAGTCCATTGTCGTCCTTCCCACGTGAAGGTGAACTGCTCTTGACTCTTCGGCTCTATATCTATGGAGAAAAAGGCATTTGCCAAATCCACAACATAGTGATACTGTCCCAATTCATGTGTGAGTTTGTCCATAAGATCCATTACATTGGGCACAGCTGCATTCAACGGGGGCATCACATTGTTGAGCTCCCGAAAGTCCACAGTCATTCACCAGGAGCCATCAGTCTTTCTCACTGGCCATATGGGAGAACTGTGATGGCTATGCATTGGGCGGATTATCTGGGCTTCTTCAAGCTTGAGAATGGTAGGACCAATCTCTTCATGCCCTCCTGGTAGCCAATATTGCTTTGTATGCACAACACGGGTAGCCTGGGGCAATACCAAGGGGGCATGATGGGGATGCCCCCAAACAATTGTCTTTACCACTCGTGTACGCAGGCGAAATTCTCCCATCGTCGTCGAAATCACCAGTCCTTGCAGCACATCCACCCCTAGAATATATTCTGTGATAGGGGAGATATAGACTTTATAGTCTTGTGGGGGCAATAGCCATATGCTCAGGATCACAACTGCTCGTTTGACCCGTATCATCCGGCCTCCATATCCCTCCATGGTGGCCGTAGGACCACTAAAGCAATCCAGATTTCCATATAGCAACGTGCTATTGGCTCCAGTGCCCACAAGGGCTAGTACCCATTGCACATTATGGGGGGACCAGTAAATAGCAACTTCAACATGTGGCCTCTGTTCCCCCGGGTTCCCCCTCAGCCGGGTACCTTGGCCAGATCCCTAGTCTGGGTAAAAATCAGTCAGTCTCAACTCCCGAATTGGGAGTGTAGTAGCCGGCAGGGGAGTAAACTGCTGCTCAGGTTTCAGCTGCTTCCACAGAGCCAGCAGCACCCCCGTAGGCTGATGCTCTTTCTTCTCTGCGGCTACTCCCACAGCTAATAGATCAAACCACATCTGCTTTTGGCTCACTCTCACTGTAGGCTGAACACCACCCTTTTGAGCCCCTTTACTCTTCGGGCATCCTTTGGGTAGGGGCACCTTGGGGCCCTGTAGCGACCTCACCTGGCCGCCTTTTTACTTTGCTTCACTTCCACATCCCCTAATCGAGCTAGGGCGGCTGTTACTTCATGCACCCTCCTATCTACATAGGGAGCCAGAAGGCCACCATAGTCCTGAAAGTTCCTGGGGGTCCTGATGCTAGGATGAGGTCCTTCATCCTAGTAGTGAAAACCTCCTCATCAGGACTATTGTAGTGTACCCGAAACATCATCTGTCGCATGCCCATCCCTCAAATGATTTGCACTAGGTCCGAGTACATGGTCCAGTTGCTTACAGTCTCAGGCAATTCACCAGCATCTGCCCAAACCATTCAGGCTGCTGCCATTATCCAATTGATCAGGGAATGATTCCCTGCATCATGGTTGGTGTGGGCAATATTTTGTAGCCTTTGTCCCAAGGAGGGGAGTACCATAATGGAGGCCAGTTGGGACATTTTATCAGGGGACAACTCTGTTCCTTCCGCCCCCTCATCCCATAATCTCAGTAGCCAGCCCGGTACCGCTTCCCCAGTCCTTTGCCATACCTGCTCCGTCAGTTCTCGTAATTCAGCGGGCGAGTACGCAGTCGTCGTATGCTGCCTGGCCTGGGGGGCCCCCTGCGGCTGACCCCCCGGCCCCATTTGCTGCTCCAGCTTGACCTTCCGTTGCACTAAGGGGCGAGCCTGCAATACAGGTATCAGGCTACCTGCCCTGGAGGACCGTGCAGGCCCCTCCGAGCCCTGCAGCATACGTTCAGCAGCCGCCAGGTGCTCTTCCAGCGTTTCCTCCCAGTGCTGGCATACCTGTTGAGCTTGCTCCTGCATCTCCCGGATGGTGTGGCATAGCACTGCCAGAAACATCCAGGCTACCCGGCCGGCCAACTTCCGGTGTGCCGGGGGTACATTCGGCTCCTTAGATTCCAGGGCTTTCTTGATATCCTCAGGTGTTGGCTTAATCTCATCCCAGTCTTACAGAGTTGTCCATGTGGCCAGATATGTGGCCACTGGGTGCCATAGGGAGGTGGGAGGCCACATTTCTTCCACATTTCTTCCAGATACGTGGCCACCCTCAGAGGCGCTGGGGGTAGTACTCACCTCATCCTGCTGACTATGCCAAATGTCATTGCCAAGGTTTCCAGACAGGACAGGTTTCAGCGGTGGTACACCCAATTGAAAAAACACACGTGGAGCTGACATGGGGGACCATAAACACACCAGCAAGCAAGCTACTTTATTGTGCACCTGGAACTATATATACGTATTCAAACAAAAGTGGCATCTTGCTGCATCTGCCCAGTAGCAGTTGTTTGGGTTTTCATGGTTACATAAGGTGGTACATGCGCAGTAACTGTCAGCCCCAGTAATTCCTCAGCCCCAGACATGGACTGATTATACCAAGGTCAAGCCTGGGCAGCGGGCCTGGCTTTAACCCTTTACAGTGGGGTTAGCTTTAACCTTCTGGGGACTGACACCATAGTAGGGGGATTCCAGCACAATGGTGCCAAGTTTAACACTGGAAAGAAGATTCACTGTACCTGCTTTGAGCTGGGACTAGTCCTAAACCAAGAAATTATGGTAGAAGCTTGGAAATTATGGTGCCCAGGCAATAGGGTCACAGTATATAGAATCCTTATTTATTTATTTTTTTTGGTAACCTAGTAGGTGTGAGGAACGATGTGGGTGGGTATCTGAGCCTTCAAAACTGGGGATTGAGTTTGCCCTGAGTGTGTCCTGTATAGAACAACAACTTACTATGCTAGAGTTACTGCCTTAATGTGACCTACTAAGGATTCATTTTCTGAGAGACTATGGTAGTGACCAAGAGGCCTTGGCAAGTTAAGACCATTGAATGAGACAGGAATAAAAGTGAGATACTGGCTGCTAAGGGGGCCTGGGGCTTTCCCAGGCCATTCCATGAATGCACTTAGACCTTGGTTTCTTTCTTTATGATGAGGGGACTAGATTAGGTAGTCAGCAGAGTACCCTCCAAGTCATAACTGCTATTTATTTTTGTAGCATCATTTGTTATAGAATATAATAAATTTATGGTAAGAGTTATGACAATAAATTTTAAAGAGCACTACTGACTTATGGACATATGAATATATTGTCTGTGTTAATTTGGTAAGGTCTGATCAGATAAGATATAGGCATTTTTTTTTATAATGTGAATTAATTTAGAATTTCACCAAATTTTTCTCTTAGGTTTTGGGACTGTGTATTATTTTTTGCTTGATATTTCCCCTATAGATCTCATGAGGCTCCACATCATTGTCATGTGTTTATGTAGAATACTAAATATTAATATTATTCTCTCTTCTCACTACGATAGTTTCACCTCAATTTTAATGCACTATATATCCACTTTGCAGTAGGAAATACAAAACTAAGCCATGGTTAATATACTTTGTGTCAATGGCTGGAGTCTAGACTCCATTTTCCCACAGATGAGAAGAAGGTAAATAAACGGATCTAGAAAGAAACCTGAATATTAGGAAGTGCATACAATTGTCTTAAAAAATACTTCATGAAGATGGATAGCAAACCCCCAAGGCAGTAACACAACATCAGCATCATTCAGTCCTGGGGCATTAGTGGGGCACTGTGTCTCAGCCAGCCATTCTGGCTTCCTGGCACACTGATGTCCTTCTAACTGATTATGCTGCCCCTTGAATTCCTTCATGTAATGCAACATTTCTATAAAAAAAGACTGCATGTTTTTAAATAAGCTGATAATTCTAGAGATAGTTTCATTTCTCATTCTTCTCCACCACATAACTGGGAGTCCTCTTGTGTCTGTGAAAAGAGAACCTAATTGTTGCTATGATTTCCTTGGGTTTCAAAATGCCTGGTGCTACCAAAAAGATACTGAATGAGTAAATTTTCCACATATAATTTCATCATTAATTTGTGATTTATGAGTCCCTATTATGTCAAGCCAAATAGGAGGTTTCTTCCAATATTTTTGAACTAATAAAATATTCAATGAGCTTCATGTAAAGCAGGGATGACCCACCTGTTCCCAAGGATAGCTTTGAATGCAGTCCAACACAAATACTTAAAATACAATTTTTTGGCCTTCTTTATGTTATAGCTTATGAGCTATTGTTAGTATCAGTGTATTTTATGTGTTACCCAAGACAATTCTATTTCCAATGTGGCTCAGGGAAGCCAACGTGTTAGATACCACTTACCTAAAGGATTGTACTTTAGTGAAAGTGATAATTCAAAACACCTGTTTAACTCAACACTTACATTCTACTCAAAGTTCTGTTAGTCCTTTGCTTGGTAAATCCTGATTTTTCTTTTGCTTTTTCTTAGGAAAATTCTAAAACATGACACACTTATTTCATTGAAATTTGATTCTTTACAGTAATATTGCCAGGTTTTAATTAATTTTGAAAGTTGAAATAAAGTTAAATGGTAAATAAAATTCAGCATAGTAATTGCTTTTATGTGTCCCACATGTTCTCAAGAAGGGACTATGAATTTGTGCAGATGATAATGATTAGAGAGGGAAAGAGTTAACAAAAATAAACTTGAGGGGGCTAGCAGGAACCAGTTTAGCTGAGCTTGATCAGCTACAAAATAAAAAAATCTAATATTGCTACTGCTTTGTAAACAGTGAGCCTGACCTTGGAAAACAAGCTTACCTGAGCTTGGCCAGCTGCAAGGAAAAGTTTATTGTGGCCCTGATTCTACCTGTGATATTTTACAGGTAACCACATCTTGATATTGAAGAATCTGCCTGTATTTTTTTCTGTATAAGAAGAGCTAAACCAAAGTTCAGGGCAACTGTGTGCCTTGGACCCTACTACATTAATTTGCCATGCCCATACTTCTCTCTTTGAATAAAACTTCCCAACTTGGATTTCCTGATCCCTCATGAACTTTTCACATTCTGTCAATGGTCAGGGGTATCCAATAACAATAAAAGAAGACATTACATGACTAAATTTTGCTGGTTCCAAAAATTAAATATGACCTTTTAGTTTTGTTGATGTTCATAAAAAAATTCTTCAATGCTTGGAGGTTGGAGGGCAAGTATGTGACTGCAGAGAAGGTCCCTAAAACCTCTCCCAGAAAACACAATTGAACGGCCACCCAGGAGCCAAGGAAGAGGACTCTGAGAGACAAAAATGGCAGATGAGAAATCCACGCATCACAAGTAAACACCTGAAGGTTGGAGAGAAGGGGGCGAGTGGGAAAGAGGGGAGGGAGTAAAGACGGATTGCAACAGGACCCGATCGTGGCTGACCATCCAGGAGCAGTGCAGTGCATGGGAGGGGGAGAGGCCAAGAGCTGACAAGAGGAAAAGCACTAGCAACGTGACAGAACAGTGGAAGTCATTGGGGAGCTGGGCTGGGGAGCCAAAATTTGGAGTGGCTAGTTGGGGACAGAGCTTGGGAGCCAACCTCTGGAACTTTTGAGTGGTAGCAGGGCTGAGCGAAGACTCTGACCTGCAGAGACAACACTTTGACTGTAGGCTCCCTTGGGAACCACAGTGCAGGCACGAGTGGCTCCTTCACGGGGCTTTGGTTCCTGGTTGTGGCCTGCGGTTTCTGGTCACAGCCCAGCGTGGAAGCGAGCCGGATGCCACGCGGACAGCACACGGCCTCTGCACGGGGCTGCGGATTTCGTTCTGGATGCTGTGGAGGTGGACTGGCTGCTGGCGCAGCGTGCACAAGTCTTGCACGGCATTGCGGTTCCCATTACCACCTACTACAGAGGCAGACTGGCTCCCTTCCTACCGCGGGGTCAGAAGCACAACCTTGGACTTGTGTGTGCATCTGCTCGCACGCCCCTGTGTCCTATAAGCAGTGTGAGTTCACAGACTCTGCCCCAACACTTGGTCACTGGAGCAGGCCCAGGAAGAAAGGCGGATTTGATAGCATTTGCCCCAGGCAGCAGGAGCAGACACGGCCCAGCTTCCCCAGCATAGGGCAGAAGGTGGAGCTGCCCCAGTGTGCCTTTTTTTGGTCTTTCCCCTTTCCTACAGCCTCCCCAACCAACTAAGTGCAGGAAGCCGAGGACCAAGATAGATGCACACTGCCTCCAAACATAGCAGGAGACCAGGTATAAGAAATAAACGAACTCGCTCTCTCCCAAAACTTTCCCCACCCCCCAGTGTTACCTCGTGTCTGCCCTAGAGAAAGACACCACAAAAGTACCAAACTGAGCTTCTGGGCACTATTACTGAACATAACACCCTCATGTCAAAGAGGAAGAACCCAGCAGCCAGCATGAATTCCTTAAAAACTAAAACTCCTCAGAAGATAGGAAGAAGGCAAGATGGTGACTGGAGAGGAGGTCCCTAAAGCCTCTCCCCGAAAACACAATTGAATGGCCATCCATGAGCCAAGAAAGAGGACCCTGAGGACAAAACCGGTGATGAGAAATCCACAAATCGCAAATAAACACCTGAAGGTTGGAGAGAAGGGGGAGAGCCGGGGAGAGGGAAGGGAGCAGAGACTACAACATGATCTGAGCTGCGCAGTTCAGGGGAGAGGAGAGGCCACGGGGGAGCTGGACATTGGAGCTGCATGCCTGGGACAGAGTTTGGGAACCAGCCTCTGGAACTTTTGAGTGGTAGAAGGGCTGAGCGAGGACTCTGAACTGTAAAGATGACACCCCAGTTCTAAGCCCCCTGGAGACCTACACAAGGCTGCAGTTCCTGTTCCCAGACAGCTGCAAAGGTGGCCCTGGTGTCTCAGGCTAGGCCCACAGCTTAGGATGTGTGAAGCGTGCACTTCCTCGTGCACCCCAGGGTTCTGAAAGCAGTGTGAGCCCGTAAGCAGCCAGATGCTAAATCAGGAAGAAAGACTGATTTGATAGCATTCACCCGAGCCAGCAGAAACAAGCCTCAGAACACTTTCACCAGCAAAGGACAGAAGGCAAAGCCGCCCTTGTAGCGCCTTTTGTTAGCCTCTCCCCAGGATATATGCGCATAGCTTCCAAATGCAATAGGAGACCAGAAACAAGAGTTGACACTAATAAACATATATGCTCCCAACAAGGACACACCAAAATACATAAAGAAACTACTAACAGACTTGAAAGGAGGAACTGATAAATACACAATCATAGTGGGAGACTTAAACACCCCACTAACAGTCATGGACAGACCATCCAATCAGAAAATAAATAAGGAAATAACAACTGTAAATGACACATTTCAGCAATTGGACGTCATTGATATTTACAGGACACTTCATCCAGGAAAAAGAGATTACACCTTCTTTTCTAGTGCGCAAGGAAAATTCTCAAGGATAGAACACATGCTGGGACACACAAGTAGCCTAAGCAAATTCAAGAATTTCAAAATCATACCAAGTGTATTCTCAGATCACAAAGCTTTGAAACTGGAGATCAACTGTAAAAGGAAATAAAAAAAAAACACAAATACATGGAGATTAAACAACAGCTTATTTAAAAAGACTGATAAAAGAACAAATAAATGATGAGATTAAGAATAAATAGAAACTATTGACAATGAAAATACAACATATCAGAATTATTGGGACACAACGAAAGCAGTGATAAGAGGGAATTTTATGTCACTACAGGCTTATCTTAAGAAACAAGAGAAATCACAAGTAAACATCCTAATATCCGATCTTAAAGAACAAGAAAAAGAAGAGCAGACAAAACCCAAACTCAGCAGAAGGAAAGAAACAATAAAAATTAAAGCAGAGGTAAACCAATTAGAGAACAGAAGGACAATACAAAAAATTAATATAACGAAGAGCTGGTTCTTTGAGAAAGTCAACAAACTTGACAAACCCCTGGCAAGACTATACAAAGGATAAAAAGAAAGGAAAGAAATATCCAAAATTAGAAATGAAAGGGGAGAAATTACCACTGATACCACAGAAATACAAAGGATTATAAGAAAATATTATGAAGGACTTTAAACCACAAAATTTAACAACCTAGAAGAAAAGGACAAGTTTCTGGAAACTTATACCCTACCAAGACTGAACCAAGAAGAACTGGATAATCTAAATACACCAATCAATAGCAATGAGATTGAAATGATGATCCATAATCTCCTTAAAGACAAAAGCCCTGGACCAGATGGTTTCACCAACGAGTTCTACCAAGCATTCAAAGAAGAATTAATGCCTCAGACTCTTCCAAAAAAATTGAAGAGGAAACAATACTCCCTAACTCATTCTATGAGGCCAATATTACTCTTATACCAAAGCCTGGCAAAGACAACACAGAAAAAGAAAACTATAGACCAATATCTCTGATGAATACAGATGCAAAATTCCTGAAAAAATATTAGCATATAGAATACAACAATGCATCAAAACGATCATACATCATGATCAAGTGGGATTCATCCTTGGAGCACAAGGATGGTTCAACATACGAAAATCAAGCATTATGATACACCACATAAACAAAATCAAAGATAAAGACCTTATGTTCATTTCAATTGATGCAGGAAAGGCTTTCGACAAGGTATAACATCTACTTATGATCAAAACACTAAATAAAATAGGTATAGAAGGAATGTATCTCAACATAATAAAGGCCATATATGACAGACCCTTGGCTAACATCATACTGAATGGGGAAAAGCTGAAATCTATTCCCCTAAAAGCAGGAACAAGACAGTGATGACCCCTGTCACCACTGTTATTTAATATAGAACAGGAAGTTCTAGCCACAGCAGTCAGGCAAGAGAAAGGAATCAAAGGTATCCAAATTGGGAAAGAAGAGGTCAAATTGTCACTATTTGCAGATGACATGGTCCTTTATATAAAAAATTCCAAAGACTCCACCAGGAAAATATGAGAAAGAATTAACAAATACAGTAAAGTGGCAGGATACAAAATCAAAACTTAACAGCATTCCTTTATACAAACAATGAATCCTCAGGAAAAAAGTCAATTACTTTTGCTATCACAACAAAAATAATGAAAAACCTCGGAATTAACTTAACCAAGAACTTAACAGAATTATACACAGAAAACTATAGGACACTTTAGAAAGAAATTGGAACAGAGTTTAACAGGTGGAAAAATGTCCCCTGTTCATGGATAGGAAGACTTAACATTGATAAAATTTTCATTCTTCCCAAAGCAATCTATAGATTTAATGCAATACCCATCAAAATCCCACAATCATACTTTCTTGAAATAGATAAAAAAATGTTTAGATATATATGGAACCATAAAAGACCTCGAATTGCAAAGCAATACTACATGAAAAGAATAAGGCTGGTGGAATTACACTTCCTTACTTCTATTTATATTACAAATCATCAATGGTCAAAAGAGATTGATACTGGCAGAAGAACAGAAATATAGACCAATGGAATAGAACTGAAAATACAGAAATAAACAAATTTACAGACAAATAATTTTTGATAAAGAAGCAAAATACATACAATGGGGAAAAGAAAGCCACTTTAGTAGGAGGTGCAGGGAAAACTGGAAAAAAATATGCAAAAGAATGAACCTGAGCTGTGAACTCTCTGCATATAAAAAATGAACTCAAAATGGATTAAAGACCTTCATATAAAACCTGCAACAATAAATTGTATAAAAGAAGACATTGGTACTAAACTTATAGACGTAGGACTCAAGGAAAACTTCATGAACCTGTCCTCAAAGGAAAGGGAAGTAAAACCAAAACTAAATGAATGAGACTATATCAATCTAAAAAGTTTCTGCACAGCAAAAGAAACCATCAACAAGGCAAAGAGACAGCCTACTGAATGGGAGAAAATTTTCGCAAATAATGCATCAGATAGGGGTCTAATATCAAAATATATAAAGAACTAATAAGACTTAACAACAAGAACAAAGTAACAACCCAATTGAAAAGTGGGCAGAAGATCTAAGCAGACACTTCTCCCACGAAGAAATACAAATGGCCAACAGACATATGAAAAAATGCTCATCCTCATTAGCTATCCAAAAAATGCAAATCGAAACACAATGAGATACCACCTCACACCTGTGAGAATGGCTGTTATCAACAAGACAGGGAATAACAAGTGCTGGAGAGGATGTGAAGAAAAAGGAACTCTGGTACACCTCTGGTGGGAGTGCAAACTGGTACAACCACTGTGGAAGCCAGTGTGGAGGTTCTTCAGAAAGTTGGGAATGGAGCTACCATTTGACCCAGCAATCCCCCTTCTGGGGATCTACCCAAAAGACTTGAAAACCTTTGTCCGCAAAGACTTATGTACCCCAATGTTCATTGCAGCGCTGTTCACAGTGGCCAAAACATGGAAACAGCCAAAGTGCTCTGCGACAGATGACTGGATAAAGAAGCTTTGGTACATATACACAATGGAATATTATTCAGCTTTAAGAAAATATGAAATATTACCATTTGCAACAACATGGATGGACCTGGAGATCATCATGCTTAATGAAATAAGCCAGACAGAAAAACCAAAGAAGTGTGTGACTTCACTCATATGCGGAATATAAAATTGAAAGCAAAGAAAAAAGAAATGAAGGAACAAGTAACCCATGGACACAATGAATAGTTTAATGTTTATTTTGGGATGAGTTTGATAGGGAATGGAGAAAGGGAAGGGGGTGGGAAAAGAGGGGCAGAAGCTTAATATAAGGTGATGTAAAGAGAAGTCACATTAGGTGGTAAACTTATTACACATCAAGTTGACAATGCACTGTAGAATTTTATTCCTGAAACCTATGTAATCCTTGCTAACAGATGCCACCCCATAAGTCTAACAATAAAAATGAATTTAGGGGAGAGAAGAAAAGATGGCGACTGGAGAGGAGGTTCCCAAAGCCTCTCCCAGAAAACACAATTGAACGGCCATGCAGGAGCCAAGAAAGAGGACCCTGAGTGACAAACCGGCTGTTGAGAAACCCACAAATCACAAGTAAACACCTGAAGTCTGGCGAGAAGGGGGCGAGTTGGGGAGAGGGAAGGGAGCAGAGACAGACCACGCGGGATCGGGACGCACTCCATGCTGACTATTTGGAGTTGTGCAGTTTGGGGGAGGGGAGAGAGACTGGGGAGCTGGGGACAGAAGGAGTTTGGGAGCCAGCCTCTGGAACTTTTGAGTGGTAGAAGGGCTGAGCAAGGACTCTGAACTGCAAAGATAACACCCCAGCTCTAAGCCCCCTGGAGACCTACACAGGGCTGCAGTTCCTGTTCGCAGCCTGCTGCAAAGGCAACCCTGCTGTCTCAGGCCAGGCCCACAGCTTTGGACTTATGGATCGGGCACTTCCTCGTGCACCCCAGAGTTCTGAAAGCAGGGTGAGCCTTTAGACAGCCAGGTACTGAATCAGGGCTGGGAAGAAAAACTGATTTTCCCCAGCAAAGGGCCAAAAGCCTTTTGTTGGCCTCTCCCCAGGATATATGTGCATAGCCTCCAAACACAGTAGGAGATCAGAAACATGAAACAAACAGCCCCCTCTCCCCCAAAACTGGACCCCCAGCGCCACCTAGTGTCTGCCCTATAGAAAGACACCACAAAAGCAATGATCTGGGCAGTGAACATAAAGCCCTCATGTCAAAGAGGAAGATCCCAGTGGACAGGATGAATTCCTTAAAAACTAAAACTCCTCAGAAAGAACATGAAATTAACCGAGAACACAGCTTGTTACATCTGGAAGGGTCGAATTTAAGAGACGGAGAATTTAAAGCAGCCATTCTAAAGGCTGTGAGAGAAATGAAAAACCTATTGGCAGAACACCATAGCTGAGATAAATAACATAAAAAAATATATAAACGACATAAAAAAGGAACTCTGTGAACAAAAAGAACAATTTAACAAAGAAATTCAAAACATAAGAAAGATTGAGACGGAAATACGAGAAATAAATAAGACCATAGTGAGAAATGAAATAACTGCCATAGGAAACAGGACCAACCAGATGGAGGAAAGAATTAGTGATATTGAAGACCAGAACATGGAAACAGCTCAGAAAGAGGAAGAGAGGGAATATAGAACCAAAAGGATTGAAAGAACTCTGCAAGAAATATCCGAATCCATGAGACAAAACAACATCAGGATAATAGGAATAGAAGAAGGGGAAGAACAATCTACAGACAGCATACTCAAACAAATCATAGATGAGAACTTTCCAAATCTATGGAAAGATCTGGAACCCCAAGTTCAAGAAGAAAACAGGTCCCCCAGATACCTGGACCTCAACAGATCTTCTCCAAGACACATGGTACTACAGATGTCCAAAACTAAAGACAAAGAGACAATTCTAAAGGCAGCCAGGGAAAAAAGAACTATAACATTTAGAGGAAAACCCATCAGGCTTGCATCAGATTTCTCAGCAGAAACTCTACAAGCCAGGAGAGAGTGGAACCAAATATTCAAAAATTTAAAAGAGAGAAACTTCCAGCCACAAATAAATTATTCAGCAAAATTATCTTTCAGATATTCAGATATGAATAAAGACCTTCTCAGACAAACAGAAGCTGAGGGAATTTACCAGCACGAGGCCAGCACTCCAAGAAATACTGAAGGAGGCTCTCCAGCCTGAAACAAATGGAACAAAGTTGGGGCAACAAGAAAGAAACCAAAATAAACAAATAAACAAACAAACAAAAACAAAGAAAGAAATAAGTTATGACCACAGGAAATCCTCACATATCGATCATCTTTCTAAATGTCAATGGAATGAACTCACCAATAAAAAGACACAGAGTAGTAGACTGGATTAAAAAACAGAATGCATCCATATGCTGTCTCCAAGAAACACACCTCAGCTATAAGGACAAACACAGACTCAGAGTGAAAGGATGGGATACAATATTCCAAGCAAATGGTAACCAGAGAAAACAGGAGTGGCAATACTGATATCGGATGAAATAAACTTCAAGTTAAAAAAGATAGTAAAAGACAATGATGGTCATTACATAATGATAAAAGGCACAATGCAACAACAAGAAGACGTGACACTAATCAACATATATGCTCCCAACCAGGATGCACCAAAATATACAAAGAAACTACTAAAAGACTTGAAAGGAGAAACTGATGAATACACAATCATAGTGGGTGACTTCAACACCCCGCTAACAGCCATGGACAGATCATCCAAACAGAAAATAAATAAGGAAATAACAGTTCTAAACAACATATTAAAGCAACTAGACATCATTGACATTTACAGGACACTTCATCCAGCAAAAAGAGACTACACCTTCTTTTCTAGTGCGCATGGAACATTCTCAAGAATAGACCATATGCTGGGACACAAAAGTACCCTCAGCAAATTCAAGAAGATCGAAATCATACCAAGTGTATTCTCAGACCACAAAGCTTTGAAATTGGAGATCATCTGTAAAAGGGAAGCAGAAAAAACCACATATACATGGAGATTAAACAATACCTTATTTAAAAAGGACTGGATAAGAGAACAAATAAAAGATGAGATTAAGAAATATACAGAAACTAATGACAATGAAAATACAACGTATCAGAATTATTGGAACACAGCGAAAGCGGTAATAAGAGGGAAATTTATATCATTACAGGCCTATCTTAAGAAACAAGAAAAATCACAAGCAAACATCTTAGCATTCCATCTTAAAGAACTCGAAAAAGAAGAGCAGACAAAACCCAAAGTCAGCAGAAGGAAAGAAATAATAAAAATTATAGCAGAGCTAAACCAATTAGAGAAGAGAAAGACAATAGAAAAAATTAATATTACGAAGAGCTGGTTCTTTGAGAAAGTCAACGAACTTGACAAACCCCTGGCAAGACTAATCAAAGGATGAAAGGAAGGGACACAAATAACCAAAATTAGAAATGAAAGGGGAGAAATAAGCACTGATACCACAGAAATACAAAAGATTATAAGAAAATATTATGAAGTACTTTATGCCACAAAATTTAACAACATAGAAGAAATGGACAAGTTTCTGTAAACTTATAGCGTACAAAGGCTGAACCAAGAAGAACTGGATAATCTAAATAGACCAATCAATAGCAATGAGATTGAAATGACTATCCATACTCTCCCTAAAGGCAAAAGCCCTGGACCAAATGGTTTCACCAACGAGTTCTACCAAGCATTCAAAGAAGAATTAACGCCTATCCTCCTCAGACTCTTCCAAAAAATTGAAGAGGAAGCAATACTTCCTAACTCATTCTATGAGGCCAACATTACTCTAATACCAAAGCCTGGCAAAGACAACACAAAAAAAGAAAACTATAGACCAATATCTCTGACGAACACAGATGCAAAAATCCTGAA